>CAKZFB020000016.1:0-88000 GCA_936432065.2 Rutpela maculata
ACATAAATTTTCGTTCGGTTTCATCAAACCCATTCTAATTTCTTCAAACCCATGCTAAATTGCTCAAACCTCACATAAATTTTCTTTCGGATTCATCAAACCCATCCTAATTTCGTCAAACCCATGCTAAATATGTCAAACCTCACATACATTTTCAAACCACATAAATTTTCGTTCGGTTTCATCAAACCCATCCTAATTTCTTCAAACCCATGCTAAATTGCTCAAACCTCACATAAATTTTCAAACCACATAAATTTTCGTTCGGTTTCATCAAACCCATCCTAATTTCTTCAAACCCATGCTAAATTGCTCAAACCTCAGGTAAATTTTCAAACCACATAAATTTTCGTTCGGTTTCATCAAACCCATCCTAATTTCGTCAAACCCATGCTAAATATGTCAAACCTCACATACATTTTAAAACCACATAAATTTTCGTTCGGTTTCATCAAACCCATCCTAATTTCTTCAAACCCATGCTAATTTGCTCAAACCTCAGATAAATTTTCAAACCTCATAAATTTTCGTTCGGTTTCATCAAACCCATCCTAATTTCGTCAAACCCATGCTAAATATGTCAAACCTCACATAAATTTTCAAACCACATAAATTTTCGTTCGGTTTCATCAAACCCATCCTAATTTCTTCAAACCCATGCTAAATTGCTCAAACCTCAGATAAATTTTCAAACCTCACATAAATTTTCGTTCGGATTCATCAAACCCATCCTAATTTCGTCAAACCCATGCTAATTTTGTCAAACCTCACATAAATTTTCAAACCTCACATAAATTTTCGTTCGGTTTCATCAAACCCATCCTAATTTCGTCAAACCCATGCTAAATATGTCAAACCTCACATACATTTTAAAACCACATAAATTTTCGTTCGGTTTCATCAAACCCATCCTAATTTCTTCAAACCCATGCTAATTTGCTCAAACCTCAGATAAATTTTCAAACCTCATAAATTTTCGTTCGGTTTCATCAAATCCATCCTAATTTCGTCAAACCCATGCTAAATATGTCAAACCTCACATAAATTTTCAAACCACATAAATTTTCGTTCGGTTTCATCAAACCCATCCTAATTTCTTCAAACCCATGCTAAATTGCTCAAACCTCAGATAAATTTTCAAACCTCACATAAATTTTCGTTCGGTTTCATCAAACCCATCCTAATTTCTTCAAACCCATGCTAAATTGCTCAAACCTCACATAAATTTTCGTTCGGATTCATCAAACCCATCCTAATTTCGTCAAACCCATGCTAATTTTGTCAAACCTCACATAAATTTTCAAACCTCATAAATTTTCGTTCGGTTTCATCAAACCCATCCTAATTTCTTCAAACCCATGCTAAATTGCTCAAACCTCACATAAATTTTCGTTCGGATTCATCAAACCCATCCTAATTTCGTCAAACCCATGCTAATTTTGTCAAACCTCACATAAATTTTCAAACCTCACATAAATTTTCGTTCGGTTTCATCAAACCCATCCTAATTTCGTCAAACCCATGCTAAATATGTCAAACCTCACATACATTTTAAAACCACATAAATTTTCGTTCGGTTTCATCAAACCCATCCTAATTTCTTCAAACCCATGCTAATTTGCTCAAACCTCAGATAAATTTTCAAACCTCATAAATTTTCGTTCGGTTTCATCAAACCCATCCTAATTTCGTCAAACCCATGCTAAATATGTCAAACCTCACATAAATTTTCAAACCACATAAATTTTCGTTCGGTTTCATCAAACCCATCCTAATTTCTTCAAACCCATGCTAAATTGCTCAAACCTCAGATAAATTTTCAAACCTCACATAAATTTTCGTTCGGTTTCATCAAACCCATCCTAATTTCTTCAAACCCATGCTAAATTGCTCAAACCTCACATAAATTTTCGTTCGGATTCATCAAACCCATCCTAATTTCGTCAAACCCATGCTAATTTTGTCAAACCTCACATAAATTTTCAAACCTCACATAAATTTTCGTTCGGTTTCATCAAACCCATCCTAATTTCGTCAAACCCATGCTAAATATGTCAAACCTCACATAAATTTTCAAACCACATAAATTTTCGTTCGGTTTCATCAAACCCATCCTAATTTCTTCAAACCCATGCTAAATTGCTCAAACCTCACATAAATTTTCAAACCACATAAATTTTCGTTCGGTTTCATCAAACCCATCCTAATTTCTTCAAACCCATGCTAAATTGCTCAAACCTCAGGTAAATTTTCAAACCACATAAATTTTCGTTCGGTTTCATCAAACCCATCCTAATTTCGTCAAACCCATGCTAAATATGTCAAACCTCACATAAATTTTCAAACCACATAAATTTTCGTTCGGTTTCATCAAACCCATCCTAATTTCTTCAAACCCATGCTAATTTGCTCAAACCTCAGATAAATTTTCAAACCTCATAAATTTTCGTTCGGATTCATCAAACCCATCCTAATTTCGTCAAACCCATGCTAATTTTGTCAAACCTCACATAAATTTTCAAACCTCACATAAATTTTCGTTCGGTTTCATCAAACCCATCCTAATTTCTTCAAACCCATGCTAAATTGCTCAAACCTCAGATAAATTTTCAAACCACATAAATTTTCGTTCGGTTTCATCAAACCCATCCTAATTTCTTCAAACCCATGCTAAATTGCTCAAACCTCACATAAATTTTCAAACCACATAAATTTTCGTTCGGTTTCATCAAACCCATCCTAATTTCTTCAAACCCATGCTAAATTGCTCAAACCTCAGATAAATTTTCAAACCACATAAATTTTCGTTCGGTTTCATCAAACCCATCCTAATTTCGTCAAACCCATGCTAATTTTGTCAAACCTCACATAAATTTTCAAACCTCACATAAATTTTCGTTCGGTTTCATCAAACCCATCCTAATTTCTTCAAACCCATGCTAAATTGCTCAAACCTCAGGTAAATTTTCAAACCACATAAATTTTCGTTCGGTTTCATCAAACCCATCCTAATTTCGTCAAACCCATGCTAAATATGTCAAACCTCACATAAATTTTCAAACCACATAAATTTTCGTTCGGTTTCATCAAACCCATCCTAATTTCTTCAAACCCATGCTAATTTGCTCAAACCTCAGATAAATTTTCAAACCTCATAAATTTTCGTTCGGATTCATCAAACCCATCCTAATTTCGTCAAACCCATGCTAATTTTGTCAAACCTCACATAAATTTTCAAACCTCACATAAATTTTCGTTCGGTTTCATCAAACCCATCCTAATTTCTTCAAACCCATGCTAAATTGCTCAAACCTCACATAAATTTTCAAACCACATAAATTTTCGTTCGGTTTCATCAAACCCATCCTAATTTCTTCAAACCCATGCTAAATTGCTCAAACCTCACATAAATTTTCAAACCACATAAATTTTCGTTCGGTTTCATCAAACCCATCCTAATTTCTTCAAACCCATGCTAAATTGCTCAAACCTCAGATAAATTTTCAAACCACATAAATTTTCGTTCGGTTTCATCAAACCCATCCTAATTTCGTCAAACCCATGCTAAATATGTCAAACCTCACATAAATTTTCAAACCACATAAATTTTCGTTCGGTTTCATCAAACCCATCCTAATTTCTTCAAACCCATGCTAAATTGCTCAAACCTCAGATAAATTTTCAAACCTCACATAAATTTTCGTTCGGTTTCATCAAACCCATTCTAATTTCTTCAAACCCATGCTAAATTGCTCAAACCTCACATAAATTTTCGTTCGGATTCATCAAACCCATCCTAATTTCGTCAAACCCATGCTAAATATGTCAAACCTCACATAAATTTTCAAACCACATAAATTTTCGTTCGGTTTCATCAAACCCATCCTAATTTGTTCAAACCCATGCTAAATTGCTCAAACCTCACATAAATTTTCAAACCACATAAATTTTCGTTCGGTTTCATCAAACCCATCCTAATTTCTTCAAACCCATGCTAAATTGCTCAAACCTCAGGTAAATTTTCAAACCACATAAATTTTCGTTCGGTTTCATCAAACCCATGCTAAATATGTCAAACCTCACATACATTTTAAAACCACATAAATTTTCGTTCGGTTTCATCAAACCCATCCTAATTTCTTCAAACCCATGCTAATTTGCTCAAACCTCAGATAAATTTTCAAACCTCATAAATTTTCGTTCGGTTTCATCAAACCCATCCTAATTTCGTCAAACCCATGCTAAATATGTCAAACCTCACATAAATTTTCAAACCACATAAATTTTCGTTCGGTTTCATCAAACCCATCCTAATTTCTTCAAACCCATGCTAAATTGCTCAAACCTCAGATAAATTTTCAAACCTCACATAAATTTTCGTTCGGCTTCATCAAACCCATCCTAATTTCTTCAAACCCATGCTAAATTGCTCAAACCTCACATAAATTTTCGTTCGGATTCATCAAACCCATCCTAATTTCGTCAAACCCATGCTAATTTTGTCAAACCTCACATAAATTTTCAAACCTCACATAAATTTTCGTTCGGTTTCATCAAACCCATCCTAATTTCTTCAAACCCATGCTAAATTGCTCAAACCTCTTATAAATTTTCGTTCGGATTCATCAAACCCATCCTAATTTCGTCAAACCCATGCTAAATATGTCAAACCTCACATAAATTTTCAAACCACATAAATTTTCGTTCGGTTTCATCAAACCCATCCTAATTTCTTCAAACCCATGCTAAATTGCTCAAACCTCACATAAATTTTCAAACCACATAAATTTTCGTTCGGTTTCATCAAACCCATCCTAATTTCTTCAAACCCATGCTAAATTGCTCAAACCTCAGGTAAATTTTCAAACCACATAAATTTTCGTTCGGTTTCATCAAACCCATCCTAATTTCGTCAAACCCATGCTAAATATGTCAAACCTCACATACATTTTAAAACCACATAAATTTTCGTTCGGTTTCATCAAACCCATCCTAATTTCTTCAAACCCATGCTAATTTGCTCAAACCTCAGATAAATTTTCAAACCTCATAAATTTTCGTTCGGTTTCATCAAACCCATCCTAATTTCGTCAAACCCATGCTAAATATGTCAAACCTCACATAAATTTTCAAACCACATAAATTTTCGTTCGGTTTCATCAAACCCATCCTAATTTCTTCAAACCCATGCTAAATTGCTCAAACCTCAGATAAATTTTCAAACCTCACATAAATTTTCGTTCGGTTTCATCAAACCCATCCTAATTTCTTCAAACCCATGCTAAATTGCTCAAACCTCACATAAATTTTCGTTCGGATTCATCAAACCCATCCTAATTTCGTCAAACCCATGCTAATTTTGTCAAACCTCACATAAATTTTCAAACCTCACATAAATTTTCGTTCGGTTTCATCAAACCCATCCTAATTTCTTCAAACCCATGCTAAATTGCTCAAACCTCACATAAATTTTCGTTCGGATTCATCAAACCCATCCTAATTTCGTCAAACCCATGCTAAATATGTCAAACCTCACATAAATTTTCAAACCACATAAATTTTCGTTCCGTTTCATCAAACTCATCCTAATTTCTTCAAACCCATGCTAAATTGCTCAAACCTCACATAAATTTTCAAACCACATAAATTTTCGTTCGGTTTCATCAAACCCATCCTAATTTCGTCAAACCCATGCTAAATATGTCAAACCTCACATAAATTTTCAAACCACATAAATTTTCGTTCGGTTTCATCAAACCCATCCTAATTTCTTCAAACCCATGCTAATTTGCTCAAACCTCAGATAAATTTTCAAACCTCATAAATTTTCGTTCGGATTCATCAAACCCATCCTAATTTCGTCAAACCCATGCAAATTTTGTCAAACCTCACATAAATTTTCGTTCGGTTTCATCAAACCCATCCTAATTTCTTCAAACCCATGCTAAATTGCTCAAACCTCACATAAATTTTCAAACCACATAAATTTTCGTTCGGTTTCATCAAACCCATCCTAATTTCGTCAAACCCATGCTAAATATGTCAAACCTCACATAAATTTTCAAACCACATAAATTTTCGTTCGGTTTCATCAAACCCATCCTAATTTCTTCAAACCCATGCTAAATTGCTCAAACCTCACATAAATTTTCAAACCACATAAATTTTCGTTCGGTTTCATCAAACCCATCCTAATTTCTTCAAACCCATGCTAAATTGCTCAAACCTCAGGTAAATTTTCAAACCACATAAATTTTCGTTCGGTTTCATCAAACCCATCCTAATTTCGTCAAACCCATGCTAAATATGTCAAACCTCACATAAATTTTCAAACCACATAAATTTTCGTTCGGTTTCATCAAACCCATCCTAATTTCTTCAAACCCATGCTAATTTGCTCAAACCTCAGATAAATTTTCAAACCTCATAAATTTTCGTTCGGATTCATCAAACCCATCCTAATTTCGTCAAACCCATGCTAATTTTGTCAAACCTCACATAAATTTTCAAACCTCACATAAATTTTCGTTCGGTTTCATCAAACCCATCCTAATTTCTTCAAACCCATGCTAAATTGCTCAAACCTCACATAAATTTTCGTTCGGATTCATCAAACCCATCCTAATTTCGTCAAACCCATGCTAAATATGTCAAACCTCACATAAATTTTAAAACCACATAAATTTTCGTTCGGTTTCATCAAACCCATCCTAATTTCTTCAAACCCATGCTAATTTGCTCAAACCTCAGATAAATTTTCAAATCTCATAAATTTTCGTTCGGATTCATCAAACCCATCCTAATTTCGTCAAACCCATGCTAATTTTGTCAAACCTCACATAAATTTTCAAACCTCACATAAATTTTCGTTCGGTTTCATCAAACCCATCCTAATTTCTTCAAACCCATGCTAAATTGCTCAAACCTCACATAAATTTTCAAACCACATAAATTTTCGTTCGGTTTCATCAAACCCATCCTAATTTCTTCAAACCCATGCTAAATTGCTCAAACCTCAGATAAATTTTCAAACCACATAAATTTTCGTTCGGTTTCATCAAACCCATCCTAATTTCGTCAAACCCATGCTAAATATGTCAAACCTCACATAAATTTTCAAACCACATAAATTTTCGTTCGGTTTCATCAAACCCATCCTAATTTCTTCAAACCCATGCTAATTTGCTCAAACCTCAGATAAATTTTCAAACCTCATAAGTTTTCGTTCGGATTCATCAAACCCATCCTAATTTCGTCAAACCCATGCTAATTTTGTCAAACCTCACATAAATTTTCGTTCGGTTTCATCAAACCCATGCTAAATTGCTCAAACCTCACATAAATTTTCGTTCGGATTCATCAAACCCATCCTAATTTCGTCAAACCCATGCTAAATATGTCAAACCTCACATAAATTTTCAAACCACATAAATTTTCGTTCGGTTTCATCAAACCCATCCTAATTTCGTCAAACCCATGCTAAATATGTCAAACCTCACATAAATTTTCAAACCACATAAATTTTCGTTCGGTTTCATCAAACCCATCCTAATTTCTTCAAACCCATGCTAATTTGCTCAAACCTCAGATAAATTTTCAAACCTCATAAATTTTCGTTCGGATTCATCAAACCCATCCTAATTTCGTCAAACCCATGCTAATTTTGTCAAACCTCACATAAATTTTCAAACCTCACATAAATTTTCGTTCAGTTTCATCAAACCCATCCTAATTTCTTCAAACCCATGCTAAATTGCTCAAACCTCACATAAATTTTCAAACCACATAAATTTTCGTTCGGTTTCATCAAACCCATCCTAATTTCTTCAAACCCATGCTAATTTGCTCAAACCTCAGATAAATTTTCAAACCTCATAAATTTTCGTTCGGTTTCATCAAACCCATCCTAATTTCGTCAAACCCATGCTAAATATGTCAAACCTCACATAAATTTTCAAACCACATAAATTTTCGTTCAGTTTCATCAAACCCTTCCTAATTCCTTCAAACCCATGCTAAATTGCTCAAACCTCAGGTAAATTTTCAAACCACATAAATTTTCGTTCGGTTTCATCAAACCCATCCTAATTTCGTCAAACCCATGCTAAATATGTCAAACCTCACATAAATTTTCAAACCACATAAATTTTCGTTCGGTTTCATCAAACCCATCCTAATTTCTTCAAACCCATGCTAATTTGCTCAAACCTCAGATAAATTTTCAAACCTCATAAATTTTCGTTCGGATTCATCAAACCCATCCTAATTTCGTCAAACCCATGCTAATTTTGTCAAACCTCACATAAATTTTCAAACCTCACATAAATTTTCGTTCAGTTTCATCAAACCCATCCTAATTTCTTCAAACCCATGCTAAATTGCTCAAACCTCACATAAATTTTCAAACCACATAAATTTTCGTTCGGTTTCATCAAACCCATCCTAATTTCTTCAAACCCATGCTAATTTGCTCAAACCTCAGATAAATTTTCAAACCTCATAAATTTTCGTTCGGTTTCATCAAACCCATCCTAATTTCGTCAAACCCATGCTAAATATGTCAAACCTCACATAAATTTTCAAACCACATAAATTTTCGTTCGGTTTCATCAAACCCATCCTAATTTCTTCAAACCCATGCTAAATTGCTCAAACCTCAGATAAATTTTCAAACTTCACATAAATTTTCGTTCGGTTTCATCAAACCCATCCTAATTTCTTCAAACCCATGCTAATTTGCTCAAACCTCAGATAAATTTTCAAACCTCATAAATTTTCGTTCGGATTCATCAAACCCATCCTAATTTCGTCAAACCCATGCTAATTTTGTCAAACCTCACATAAATTTTCAAACCTCACATAAATTTTCGTTCAGTTTCATCAAACCCATCCTAATTTCGTCAAACCCATGCTAAATATGTCAAACCTCACATAAATTTTCAAACCACATAAATTTTCGTTCGGTTTCATCAAACCCATCCTAATTTCTTCAAACCCATGCTAAATTGCTCAAACCTCACATAAATTTTCAAACCACATAAATTTTCGTTCGGTTTCATCAAACCCATCCTAATTTCTTCAAACCCATGCTAAATTGCTCAAACCTCAGGTAAATTTTCAAACCACATAAATTTTCGTTCGGTTTCATCAAACCCATCCTAATTTCGTCAAACCCATGCTAAATATGTCAAACCTCACATAAATTTTCAAACCACATAAATTTTCGTTTGGTTTCATCAAACCCATCCTAATTTCTTCAAACCCATGCTAATTTGCTCAAACCTCAGATAAATTTTCAAACCTCATAAATTTTCGTTCGGATTCATCAAACCCATCCTAATTTCGTCAAACCCATGCTAATTTTGTCAAACCTCACATAAATTTTCAAACCTCACATAAATTTTCGTTCGGTTTCATCAAACCCATCCTAATTTCTTCAAACCCATGCTAAATTGCTCAAACCTCACATAAATTTTCGTTCGGATTCATCAAACCCATCCTAATTTCGTCAAACCCATGCTAAATATGTCAAACCTCACATAAATTTTAAAACCACATAAATTTTCGTTCGGTTTCATCAAACCCATCCTAATTTCTTCAAACCCATGCTAATTTGCTCAAACCTCAGATAAATTTTCAAATCTCATAAATTTTCGTTCGGATTCATCAAACCCATCCTAATTTCGTCAAACCCATGCTAATTTTGTCAATCCTCACATAAATTTTCAAACCTCACATAAATTTTCGTTCGGTTTCATCAAACCCATCCTAATTTCTTCAAACCCATGCTAAATTGCTCAAACCTCACATAAATTTTCGTTCGGATTCATCAAACCCATCCTAATTTCGTCAAACCCATGCTAAATTTGTCAAACCTCACATAAATTTTCAAACCACATAAATTTTCGTTCGGTTTCATCAAACCCATCCTAATTTCTTCAAACCCATGCTAATTTGCTCAAACCTCAGATAAATTTTCAAACCTCATAAATTTTCGTTCGGATTCAACAAACCCATCCTAATTTCGTCAAACCCATGCTAATTTTGTCAAACCTCACATAAATTTTCAAACCTCACATAAATTTTCGTTCAGTTTCATCAAACTCATCCTAATTTCTTCAAACCCATGCCAAATTGCTCAAACCTCACATAAATTTTCAAACCACATAAATTTTCGTTCGGTTTCATCAAACCCATCCTAATTTCTTCAAACCCATGCTAATTTGCTCAAACCTCAGATAAATTTTCAAACCTCATAAATTTTCGTTCGGTTTCATCAAACCCATCCTAATTTCGTCAAACCCATGCTAAATATGTCAAACCTCACATAAATTTTCAAACCACATAAATTTTCGTTCGGTTTCATCAAACCTATCCTAATTTCTTCAAACCCATGCTAAATTGCTCAAACCTCAGATAAATTTTCAAACCTCACATAAATTTTCGTTCGGTTTCATCAAACCCATTCTAATTTCTTCAAACCCATGCTAAATTGCTCAAACCTCACATAAATTTTCGTTCGGATTCATCAAACCCATCCTAATTTCGTCAAACCCATGCTAAATATGTCAAACCTCACATAAATTTTCAAACCACATAAATTTTCGTTCGGTTTCATCAAACCCATCCTAATTTCTTCAAACCCATGCTAAATTGCTCAAACCTCACATAAATTTTCAAACCACATAAATTTTCGTTCGGTTTCATCAAACCCATCCTAATTTCTTCAAACCCATGCTAAATTGCTCAAACCTCAGGTAAATTTTCAAACCACATAAATTTTCGTTCGGATTCATCAAACCCATCCTAATTTCGTCAAACCCATGCTAATTTTGTCAAACCTCACATAAATTTTCAAACCTCACATAAATTTTCGTTCGGTTTCATCAAACCCATCTTAATTTCTTCAAACCCATGCTAAATTGCTCAAACCTCACATAAATTTTCGTTCGGATTCATCAAACCCATCCTAATTTCTTCAAACCCATGCTAAATTGCTCAAACCTCACATAAATTTTCGTTCGGATTCATCAAACCCATCCTAATTTCGTCAAACCCATGCTAAATATGTCAAACCTCACATAAATTTTCAAACCACATAAATTTTCGTTCGGTTTCATCAAACCCATCCTAATTTCTTCAAACCCATGCTAAATTGCTCAAACCTCACATAAATTTTCAAACCACATAAATTTTCGTTCGGTTTCATCAAACCCATCCTAATTTCTTCAAACCCATGCTAAATTGCTCAAACCTCAGATAAATTTTCAAACCACATAAATTTTCGTTCGGTTTCATCAAACCCATCCTAATTTCGTCAAACCCATGCTAAATATGTCAAACCTCACATAAATTTTCAAACCACATAAATTTTCGTTCGGTTTCATCAAACCCATCCTAATTTCTTCAAACCCATGCTAAATTGCTCAAACCTCAGATAAATTTTCAAACCTCACATAAATTTTCGTTCGGTTTCATCAAACCCATCCTAATTTCTTCAAACCCATGCTAAATTGCTCAAACCTCAGATAAATTTTCAAACCACATAAATTTTCGTTCGGTTTCATCAAACCCATCCTAATTTCGTCAAACCCATGCTAAATATGTCAAACCTCACATAAATTTTCAAACCACATAAATTTTCGTTCGGTTTCATCAAACCCATCCTAATTTCGTCAAACCCATGCTAAATATGTCAAACCTCACATAAATTTTCAAACCACATAAATTTTCGTTCGGTTTCATCAAACCCATCCTAATTTCTTCAAACCCATGCTAAATTGCTCAAACCTCAGATAAATTTTCAAACCTCACATAAATTTTCGTTCGGTTTCATCAAACCCATCCTAATTTCTTCAAACCCATGCTAAATTGCTCAAACCTCACATAAATTTTCAAACCACATAAATTTTCGTTCGGTTTCATCAAACCCATCCTAATTTCTTCAAACCCATGCTAAATTGCTCAAACCTCAGATACATTTTCAAACCACATAAATTTTCGTTCGGTTTCATCAAACCCATCCTAATTTCGTCAAACCCATGCTAAATATGTCAAACCTCACATAAATTTTCAAACCACATAAATTTTCGTTCGGTTTCATCAAACCCATCCTAATTTCGTCAAACCCATGCTAAATATGTCAAACCTCACATAAATTTTCAAACCACATAAATTTTCGTTCGGTTTCATCAAACCCATCCTAATTTCTTCAAACCCATGCTAAATTGCTCAAACCTCAGATAAATTTTCAAACCTCACATAAATTTTCGTTCGGTTTCATCAAACCCATCCTAATTTCTTCAAACCCATGCTAAATTGCTCAAACCTCACATAAATTTTCGTTCGGATTCATCAAACCCATCCTAATTTCGTCAAACCCATGCTAAATATGTCAAACCTCACATAAATTTTCAAACCACATAAATTTTCGTTCGGTTTCATCAAACCCATCCTAATTTCTTCAAACCCATGCTAAATTGCTCAAACCTCACATAAATTTTCAAACCACATAAATTTTCGTTCGGTTTCATCAAACCCATCCTAATTTCTTCAAACCCATGCTAAATTGCTCAAACCTCAGGTAAATTTTCAAACCACATAAATTTTCGTTTGGTTTCATCAAACCCATCCTAATTTCTTCAAACCCATGCTAATTTGCTCAAACCTCAGATAAATTTTCAAACCTCATAAATTTTCGTTCGGATTCATCAAACCCATCCTAATTTCGTCAAACCCATGCTAATTTTGTCAAACCTCACATAAATTTTCAAACCTCACATAAATTTTCGTTCGGTTTCATCAAACCCATCCTAATTTCTTCAAACCCATGCTAAATTGCTCAAACCTCACATAAATTTTCGTTCGGATTCATCAAACCCATCCTAATTTCGTCAAACCCATGCTAAATATGTCAAACCTCACATAAATTTTAAAACCACATAAATTTTCGTTCGGTTTCATCAAACCCATCCTAATTTCTTCAAACCCATGCTAATTTGCTCAAACCTCAGATAAATTTTCAAATCTCATAAATTTTCGTTCGGATTCATCAAACCCATCCTAATTTCGTCAAACCCATGCTAATTTTGTCAAACCTCACATAAATTTTCAAACCTCACATAAATTTTCGTTCGGTTTCATCAAACCCATCCTAATTTCTTCAAACCCATGCTAAATTGCTCAAACCTCACATAAATTTTCGTTCGGATTCATCAAACCCATCCTAATTTCGTCAAACCCATGCTAAATTTGTCAAACCTCACATAAATTTTCAAACCACATAAATTTTCGTTCGGTTTCATCAAACCCATCCTAATTTCTTCAAACCCATGCTAATTTGCTCAAACCTCAGATAAATTTTCAAACCTCATAAATTTTCGTTCGGATTCAACAAACCCATCCTAATTTCGTCAAACCCATGCTAATTTTGTCAAACCTCACATAAATTTTCAAACCTCACATAAATTTTCGTTCGGATTCATCAAACCCATCCTAATTTCGTCAAACCCATGCTAAATATGTCAAACCTCACATAAATTTTCAAACCACATAAATTTTCGTTCGGTTTCATCAAACCCATCCTAATTTCTTCAAACCCATGCTAAATTGCTCAAACCTCACATAAATTTTCAAACCACATAAATTTTCGTTCGGTTTCATCAAACCCATCCTAATTTCTTCAAACCCATGCTAATTAGCTCAAACCTCAGATAAATTTTCAAACCTCATAAATTTTCGTTCGGATTCATCAAACCCATCCTAATTTCGTCAAACCCATGCTAATTTTGTCAAACCTCACATAAATTTTCAAACCTCACATAAATTTTCGTTCGGTTTCATCAAACCCATCCTAATTTCTTCAAACCCATGCTAAATTGCTCAAACCTCACATAAATTTTCAAACCACATAAATTTTCGTTCGGTTTCATCAAACCCATCCTAATTTCTTCAAACCCATGCTAAATTGCTCAAACCTCACATAAATTTTCAAGCCACATAAATTTTCGTTCAGTTTCATCAAACCCATCCTAATTTCTTCAAACCCATGCTAAATTGCTCAAACCTCAGATAAATTTTCAAACCACATAAATTTTCGTTCGGTTTCATCAAACCCATCCTAATTTCGTCAAACCCATGCTAATTTTGTCAAACCTCACATAAATTTTCAAACCTCACATAAATTTTCGTTCGGTTTCATCAAACCCATCCTAATTTCTTCAAACCCATGCTAAATTGCTCAAACCTCAGGTAAATTTTCAAACCACATAAATTTTCGTTCGGTTTCATCAAACCCATCCTAATTTCGTCAAACCCATGCTAAATATGTCAAACCTCACATAAATTTTCAAACCACATAAATTTTCGTTCGGTTTCATCAAACCCATCCTAATTTTTTCAAACCCATGCTAATTTGCTCAAACCTCAGATAAATTTTCAAATCTCATAAATTTTCGTTCGGATTCATCAAACCCATCCTAATTTCGTCAAACCCATGCTAATTTTGTCAAACCTCACATAAATTTTCAAACCTCACATAAATTTTCGTTCGGTTTCATCAAACCCATCCTAATTTCTTCAAACCCATGCTAAATTGCTCAAACCTCACATAAATTTTCGTTCGGATTCATCAAACCCATCCTAATTTCGTCAAACCCATGCTAAATATGTCAAACCTCACATAAATTTTAAAACCACATAAATTTTCGTTCGGTTTCATCAAACCCATCCTAATTTCTTCAAACCCATGCTAATTTGCTCAAACCTCAGATAAATTTTCAAATCTCATAAATTTTCGTTCGGATTCATCAAACCCATCCTAATTTCGTCAAACCCATGCTAATTTTGTCAAACCTCACATAAATTTTCAAACCTCACATAAATTTTCGTTCGGTTTCATCAAACCCATCCTAATTTCTTCAAACCCATGCTAAATTGCTCAAACCTCACATAAATTTTCAAACCACATAAATTTTCGTTCGGTTTCATCAAACCCATCCTAATTTCTTCAAACCCATGCTAAATTGCTCAAACCTCAGATAAATTTTCAAACCACATAAATTTTCGTTCGGTTTCATCAAACCCATCCTAATTTCGTCAAACCCATGCTAAATATGTCAAACCTCACATAAATTTTCAAACCACATAAATTTTCGTTCGGTTTCATCAAACCCATCCTAATTTCTTCAAACCCATGCTAATTTGCTCAAACCTCAGATAAATTTTCAAACCTCATAAGTTTTCGTTCGGATTCATCAAACCCATCCTAATTTCGTCAAACCCATGCTAATTTTGTCAAACCTCACATAAATTTTCGTTCGGTTTCATCAAACCCATGCTAAATTGCTCAAACCTCACATAAATTTTCGTTCGGATTCATCAAACCCATCCTAATTTCGTCAAACCCATGCTAAATATGTCAAACCTCACATAAATTTTCAAACCACATAAATTTTCGTTCGGTTTCATCAAACCCATCCTAATTTCGTCAAACCCATGCTAAATATGTCAAACCTCACATAAATTTTCAAACCACATAAATTTTCGTTCGGTTTCATCAAACCCATCCTAATTTCTTCAAACCCATGCTAATTTGCTCAAACCTCAGATAAATTTTCAAACCTCATAAATTTTCGTTCGGATTCATCAAACCCATCCTAATTTCGTCAAACCCATGCTAATTTTGTCAAACCTCACATAAATTTTCAAACCTCACATAAATTTTCGTTCAGTTTCATCAAACCCATCCTAATTTCTTCAAACCCATGCTAAATTGCTCAAACCTCACATAAATTTTCAAACCACATAAATTTTCGTTCGGTTTCATCAAACCCATCCTAATTTCTTCAAACCCATGCTAATTTGCTCAAACCTCAGATAAATTTTCAAACCTCATAAATTTTCGTTCGGTTTCATCAAACCCATCCTAATTTCGTCAAACCCATGCTAAATATGTCAAACCTCACATAAATTTTCAAACCACATAAATTTTCGTTCAGTTTCATCAAACCCTTCCTAATTCCTTCAAACCCATGCTAAATTGCTCAAACCTCAGGTAAATTTTCAAACCACATAAATTTTCGTTCGGTTTCATCAAACCCATCCTAATTTCGTCAAACCCATGCTAAATATGTCAAACCTCACATAAATTTTCAAACCACATAAATTTTCGTTCGGTTTCATCAAACCCATCCTAATTTCTTCAAACCCATGCTAATTTGCTCAAACCTCAGATAAATTTTCAAACCTCATAAATTTTCGTTCGGATTCATCAAACCCATCCTAATTTCGTCAAACCCATGCTAATTTTGTCAAACCTCACATAAATTTTCAAACCTCACATAAATTTTCGTTCAGTTTCATCAAACCCATCCTAATTTCTTCAAACCCATGCTAAATTGCTCAAACCTCACATAAATTTTCAAACCACATAAATTTTCGTTCGGTTTCATCAAACCCATCCTAATTTCTTCAAACCCATGCTAATTTGCTCAAACCTCAGATAAATTTTCAAACCTCATAAATTTTCGTTCGGTTTCATCAAACCCATCCTAATTTCGTCAAACCCATGCTAAATATGTCAAACCTCACATAAATTTTCAAACCACATAAATTTTCGTTCGGTTTCATCAAACCCATCCTAATTTCTTCAAACCCATGCTAAATTGCTCAAACCTCAGATAAATTTTCAAACTTCACATAAATTTTCGTTCGGTTTCATCAAACCCATCCTAATTTCTTCAAACCCATGCTAATTTGCTCAAACCTCAGATAAATTTTCAAACCTCATAAATTTTCGTTCGGATTCATCAAACCCATCCTAATTTCGTCAAACCCATGCTAATTTTGTCAAACCTCACATAAATTTTCAAACCTCACATAAATTTTCGTTCAGTTTCATCAAACCCATCCTAATTTCGTCAAACCCATGCTAAATATGTCAAACCTCACATAAATTTTCAAACCACATAAATTTTCGTTCGGTTTCATCAAACCCATCCTAATTTCTTCAAACCCATGCTAAATTGCTCAAACCTCACATAAATTTTCAAACCACATAAATTTTCGTTCGGTTTCATCAAACCCATCCTAATTTCTTCAAACCCATGCTAAATTGCTCAAACCTCAGGTAAATTTTCAAACCACATAAATTTTCGTTCGGTTTCATCAAACCCATCCTAATTTCGTCAAACCCATGCTAAATATGTCAAACCTCACATAAATTTTCAAACCACATAAATTTTCGTTTGGTTTCATCAAACCCATCCTAATTTCTTCAAACCCATGCTAATTTGCTCAAACCTCAGATAAATTTTCAAACCTCATAAATTTTCGTTCGGATTCATCAAACCCATCCTAATTTCGTCAAACCCATGCTAATTTTGTCAAACCTCACATAAATTTTCAAACCTCACATAAATTTTCGTTCGGTTTCATCAAACCCATCCTAATTTCTTCAAACCCATGCTAAATTGCTCAAACCTCACATAAATTTTCGTTCGGATTCATCAAACCCATCCTAATTTCGTCAAACCCATGCTAAATATGTCAAACCTCACATAAATTTTAAAACCACATAAATTTTCGTTCGGTTTCATCAAACCCATCCTAATTTCTTCAAACCCATGCTAATTTGCTCAAACCTCAGATAAATTTTCAAATCTCATAAATTTTCGTTCGGATTCATCAAACCCATCCTAATTTCGTCAAACCCATGCTAATTTTGTCAATCCTCACATAAATTTTCAAACCTCACATAAATTTTCGTTCGGTTTCATCAAACCCATCCTAATTTCTTCAAACCCATGCTAAATTGCTCAAACCTCACATAAATTTTCGTTCGGATTCATCAAACCCATCCTAATTTCGTCAAACCCATGCTAAATTTGTCAAACCTCACATAAATTTTCAAACCACATAAATTTTCGTTCGGTTTCATCAAACCCATCCTAATTTCTTCAAACCCATGCTAATTTGCTCAAACCTCAGATAAATTTTCAAACCTCATAAATTTTCGTTCGGATTCAACAAACCCATCCTAATTTCGTCAAACCCATGCTAATTTTGTCAAACCTCACATAAATTTTCAAACCTCACATAAATTTTCGTTCAGTTTCATCAAACCCATCCTAATTTCTTCAAACCCATGCTAAATTGCTCAAACCTCACATAAATTTTCAAACCACATAAATTTTCGTTCGGTTTCATCAAACCCATCCTAATTTCTTCAAACCCATGCTAATTTGCTCAAACCTCAGATAAATTTTCAAACCTCATAAATTTTCGTTCGGTTTCATCAAACCCATCCTAATTTCGTCAAACCCATGCTAAATATGTCAAACCTCACATAAATTTTCAAACCACATAAATTTTCGTTCGGTTTCATCAAACCTATCCTAATTTCTTCAAACCCATGCTAAATTGCTCAAACCTCAGATAAATTTTCAAACCTCACATAAATTTTCGTTCGGTTTCATCAAACCCATTCTAATTTCTTCAAACCCATGCTAAATTGCTCAAACCTCACATAAATTTTCGTTCGGATTCATCAAACCCATCCTAATTTCGTCAAACCCATGCTAGATATTTCAAACCTCACATAAATTTTCAAACCACATAAATTTTCGTTCGGTTTCATCAAACCCATCCTAATTTCTTCAAACCCATGCTAAATTGCTCAAACCTCACATAAATTTTCAAACCACATAAATTTTCGTTCGGTTTCATCAAACCCATCCTAATTTCTTCAAACCCATGCTAAATTGCTCAAACCTCAGGTAAATTTTCAAACCACATAAATTTTCGTTCGGATTCATCAAACCCATCCTAATTTCGTCAAACCCATGCTAATTTTGTCAAACCTCACATAAATTTTCAAACCTCACATAAATTTTCGTTCGGTTTCATCAAACCCATCCTAATTTCTTCAAACCCATGCTAAATTGCTCAAACCTCACATAAATTTTCGTTCGGATTCATCAAACCCATCCTAATTTCTTCAAACCCATGCTAAATTGCTCAAACCTCACATAAATTTTCGTTCGGATTCATCAAACCCATCCTAATTTCGTCAAACCCATGCTAAATATGTCAAACCTCACATAAATTTTCAAACCACATAAATTTTCGTTCGGTTTCATCAAACCCATCCTAATTTCTTCAAACCCATGCTAAATTGCTCAAACCTCACATAAATTTTCAAACCACATAAATTTTCGTTCGGTTTCATCAAACCCATCCTAATTTCTTCAAACCCATGCTAAATTGCTCAAACCTCAGATAAATTTTCAAACCACATAAATTTTCGTTCGGTTTCATCAAACCCATCCTAATTTCGTCAAACCCATGCTAAATATGTCAAACCTCACATAAATTTTCAAACCACATAAATTTTCGTTCGGTTTCATCAAACCCATCCTAATTTCGTCAAACCCATGCTAAATATGTCAAACCTCACATAAATTTTCAAACCACATAAATTTTCGTTCGGTTTCATCAAACCCATCCTAATTTCTTCAAACCCATGCTAAATTGCTCAAACCTCAGATAAATTTTCAAACCTCACATAAATTTTCGTTCGGTTTCATCAAACCCATCCTAATTTCTTCAAACCCATGCTAAATTGCTCAAACCTCAGATAAATTTTCAAACCACATAAATTTTCGTTCGGTTTCATCAAACCCATCCTAATTTCGTCAAACCCATGCTAAATATGTCAAACCTCACATAAATTTTCAAACCACATAAATTTTCGTTCGGTTTCATCAAACCCATCCTAATTTCGTCAAACCCATGCTAAATATGTCAAACCTCACATAAATTTTCAAACCACATAAATTTTCGTTCGGTTTCATCAAACCCATCCTAATTTCTTCAAACCCATGCTAAATTGCTCAAACCTCAGATAAATTTTCAAACCTCACATAAATTTTCGTTCGGTTTCATCAAACCCATCCTAATTTCTTCAAACCCATGCTAAATTGCTCAAACCTCACATAAATTTTCAAACCACATAAATTTTCGTTCGGTTTCATCAAACCCATCCTAATTTCTTCAAACCCATGCTAAATTGCTCAAACCTCAGATAAATTTTCAAACCACATAAATTTTCGTTCGGTTTCATCAAACCCATCCTAATTTCGTCAAACCCATGCTAAATATGTCAAACCTCACATAAATTTTCAAACCACATAAATTTTCGTTCGGTTTCATCAAACCCATCCTAATTTCGTCAAACCCATGCTAAATATGTCAAACCTCACATAAATTTTCAAACCACATAAATTTTCGTTCGGTTTCATCAAACCCATCCTAATTTCTTCAAACCCATGCTAAATTGCTCAAACCTCAGATAAATTTTCAAACCTCACATAAATTTTCGTTCGGTTTCATCAAACCCATCCTAATTTCTTCAAACCCATGCTAAATTGCTCAAACCTCACATAAATTTTCGTTCGGATTCATCAAACCCATCCTAATTTCGTCAAACCCATGCTAAATATGTCAAACCTCACATAAATTTTCAAACCACATAAATTTTCGTTCGGTTTCATCAAACCCATCCTAATTTCTTCAAACCCATGCTAAATTGCTCAAACCTCACATAAATTTTCAAACCACATAAATTTTCGTTCGGTTTCATCAAACCCATCCTAATTTCTTCAAACCCATGCTAAATTGCTCAAACCTCAGGTAAATTTTCAAACCACATAAATTTTCGTTTGGTTTCATCAAACCCATCCTAATTTCTTCAAACCCATGCTAATTTGCTCAAACCTCAGATAAATTTTCAAACCTCATAAATTTTCGTTCGGATTCATCAAACCCATCCTAATTTCGTCAAACCCATGCTAATTTTGTCAAACCTCACATAAATTTTCAAACCTCACATAAATTTTCGTTCGGTTTCATCAAACCCATCCTAATTTCTTCAAACCCATGCTAAATTGCTCAAACCTCACATAAATTTTCGTTCGGATTCATCAAACCTATCCTAATTTCGTCAAACCCATGCTAAATATGTCAAACCTCACATAAATTTTAAAACCACATAAATTTTCGTTCGGTTTCATCAAACCCATCCTAATTTCTTCAAACCCATGCTAATTTGCTCAAACCTCAGATAAATTTTCAAATCTCATAAATTTTCGTTCGGATTCATCAAACCCATCCTAATTTCGTCAAACCCATGCTAATTTTGTCAAACCTCACATAAATTTTCAAACCTCACATAAATTTTCGTTCGGTTTCATCAAACCCATCCTAATTTCTTCAAACCCATGCTAAATTGCTCAAACCTCACATAAATTTTCGTTCGGATTCATCAAACCCATCCTAATTTCGTCAAACCCATGCTAAATTTGTCAAACCTCACATAAATTTTCAAACCACATAAATTTTCGTTCGGTTTCATCAAACCCATCCTAATTTCTTCAAACCCATGCTAATTTGCTCAAACCTCAGATAAATTTTCAAACCTCATAAATTTTCGTTCGGATTCAACAAACCCATCCTAATTTCGTCAAACCCATGCTAATTTTGTCAAACCTCACATAAATTTTCAAACCTCACATAAATTTTCGTTCAGTTTCATCAAACCCATCCTAATTTCTTCAAACCCATGCTAAATTGCTCAAACCTCACATAAATTTTCAAACAACATAAATTTTCGTTCGGTTTCATCAAACCCATCCTAATTTCTTCAAACCCATGCTAATTTGCTCAAACCTCAGATAAATTTTCAAACCTCATAAATTTTCGTTCGGTTTCATCAAACCCATCCTAATTTCGTCAAACCCATGCTAAATATGTCAAACCTCACATAAATTTTCAAACCACATAAATTTTCGTTCGGTTTCATCAAACCCATCCTAATTTCTTCAAACCCATGCTAAATTGCTCAAACCTCAGATAAATTTTCAAACCTCACATAAATTTTCGTTCGGTTTCATCAAACCCATTCTAATTTCTTCAAACCCATGCTAAATTGCTCAAACCTCACATAAATTTTCGTTCGGATTCATCAAACCCATCCTAATTTCGTCAAACCCATGCTAAATATGTCAAACCTCACATAAATTTTCAAACCACATAAATTTTCGTTCGGTTTCATCAAACCCATCCTAATTTCTTCAAACCCATGCTAAATTGCTCAAACCTCAGATAAATTTTCAAACCTCACATAAATTTTCGTTCGGTTTCATCAAACCCATTCTAATTTCTTCAAACCCATGCTAAATTGCTCAAACCTCACATAAATTTTCGTTCGGATTCATCAAACCCATCCTAATTTCGTCAAACCCATGCTAAATATGTCAAACCTCACATAAATTTTCAAACCACATAAATTTTCGTTCGGTTTCATCAAACCCATCCTAATTTCTTCAAACCCATGCTAATTTGCTCAAACCTCAGATAAATTTTCAAACCTCATAAATTTTCGTTCGGATTCAACAAACCCATCCTAATTTCGTCAAACCCATGCTAATTTTGTCAAACCTCACATAAATTTTCAAACCTCACATAAATTTTCGTTCAGTTTCATCAAACCCATCCTAATTTCTTCAAACCCATGCTAAATTGCTCAAACCTCACATAAATTTTCAAACAACATAAATTTTCGTTCGGTTTCATCAAACCCATCCTAATTTCTTCAAACCCATGCTAATTTGCTCAAACCTCAGATAAATTTTCAAACCTCATAAATTTTCGTTCGGTTTCATCAAACCCATCCTAATTTCGTCAAACCCATGCTAAATATGTCAAACCTCACATAAATTTTCAAACCACATAAATTTTCGTTCGGTTTCATCAAACCCATCCTAATTTCTTCAAACCCATGCTAAATTGCTCAAACCTCAGATAAATTTTCAAACCTCACATAAATTTTCGTTCGGTTTCATCAAACCCATTCTAATTTCTTCAAACCCATGCTAAATTGCTCAAACCTCACATAAATTTTCGTTCGGATTCATCAAACCCATCCTAATTTCGTCAAACCCATGCTAAATATGTCAAACCTCACATAAATTTTCAAACCACATAAATTTTCGTTCGGTTTCATCAAACCCATCCTAATTTCTTCAAACCCATGCTAAATTGCTCAAACCTCAGGTAAATTTTCAAACCACATAAATTTTCGTTCGGTTTCATCAAACCCATGCTAAATATGTCAAACCTCACATACATTTTAAAACCACATAAATTTTCGTTCGGTTTCATCAAACCCATCCTAATTTCTTCAAACCCATGCTAATTTGCTCAAACCTCAGATAAATTTTCAAACCTCATAAATTTTCGTTCGGTTTCATCAAACCCATCCTAATTTCGTCAAACCCATGCTAAATATGTCAAACCTCACATAAATTTTCAAACCACATAAATTTTCGTTCGGTTTCATCAAACCCATCCTAATTTCTTCAAACCCATGCTAAATTGCTCAAACCTCAGATAAATTTTCAAACCTCACATAAATTTTCGTTCGGTTTCATCAAACCCATCCTAATTTCTTCAAACCCATGCTAAATTGCTCAAACCTCACATAAATTTTCAAACCACATAAATTTTCGTTCGGTTTCATCAAACCCATCCTAATTTCTTCAAACCCATGCTAAATTGCTCAAACCTCAGATAAATTTTCAAACCACATAAATTTTCGTTCGGTTTCATCAAACCCATCCTAATTTCGTCAAACCCATGCTAAATATGTCAAACCTCACATAAATTTTCAAACCACATAAATTTTCGTTCGGTTTCATCAAACCCATCCTAATTTCGTCAAACCCATGCTAAATATGTCAAACCTCACATAAATTTTCAAACCACATAAATTTTCGTTCGGTTTCATCAAACCCATCCTAATTTCTTCAAACCCATGCTAAATTGCTCAAACCTCAGATAAATTTTCAAACCTCACATAAATTTTCGTTCGGTTTCATCAAACCCATCCTAATTTCTTCAAACCCATGCTAAATTGCTCAAACCTCAGATAAATTTTCAAACCTCACATAAATTTTCGTTCGGTTTCATCAAACCCATCCTAATTTCTTCAAACCCATGCTAAATTGCTCAAACCTCAGATAAATTTTCAAACCACATAAATTTTCGTTCGGTTTCATCAAACCCATCCTAATTTCGTCAAACCCATGCTAAATATGTCAAACCTCACATAAATTTTCAAACCACATAAATTTTCGTTCGGTTTCATCAAACCCATCCTAATTTCGTCAAACCCATGCTAAATATGTCAAACCTCACATAAATTTTCAAACCACATAAATTTTCGTTCGGTTTCATCAAACCCATCCTAATTTCTTCAAACCCATGCTAAATTGCTCAAACCTCAGATAAATTTTCAAACCTCACATAAATTTTCGTTCGGTTTCATCAAACCCATCCTAATTTCTTCAAACCCATGCTAAATTGCTCAAACCTCACATAAATTTTCAAACCACATAAATTTTCGTTCGGTTTCATCAAACCCATCCTAATTTCTTCAAACCCATGCTAAATTGCTCAAACCTCAGATAAATTTTCAAACCACATAAATTTTCGTTCGGTTTCATCAAACCCATCCTAATTTCGTCAAACCCATGCTAAATATGTCAAACCTCACATAAATTTTCAAACCACATAAATTTTCGTTCGGTTTCATCAAACCCATCCTAATTTCGTCAAACCCATGCTAAATATGTCAAACCTCACATAAATTTTCAAACCACATAAATTTTCGTTCGGTTTCATCAAACCCATCCTAATTTCTTCAAACCCATGCTAAATTGCTCAAACCTCAGATAAATTTTCAAACCTCACATAAATTTTCGTTCGGTTTCATCAAACCCATCCTAATTTCTTCAAACCCATGCTAAATTGCTCAAACCTCACATAAATTTTCGTTCGGATTCATCAAACCCATCCTAATTTCGTCAAACCCATGCTAAATATGTCAAACCTCACATAAATTTTCAAACCACATAAATTTTCGTTCGGTTTCATCAAACCCATCCTAATTTCTTCAAACCCATGCTAAATTGCTCAAACCTCACATAAATTTTCAAACCACATAAATTTTCGTTCGGTTTCATCAAACCCATCCTAATTTCTTCAAACCCATGCTAAATTGCTCAAACCTCAGGTAAATTTTCAAACCACATAAATTTTCGTTTGGTTTCATCAAACCCATCCTAATTTCTTCAAACCCATGCTAATTTGCTCAAACCTCAGATAAATTTTCAAACCTCATAAATTTTCGTTCGGATTCATCAAACCCATCCTAATTTCGTCAAACCCATGCTAATTTTGTCAAACCTCACATAAATTTTCAAACCTCACATAAATTTTCGTTCGGTTTCATCAAACCCATCCTAATTTCTTCAAACCCATGCTAAATTGCTCAAACCTCACATAAATTTTCGTTCGGATTCATCAAACCTATCCTAATTTCGTCAAACCCATGCTAAATATGTCAAACCTCACATAAATTTTAAAACCACATAAATTTTCGTTCGGTTTCATCAAACCCATCCTAATTTCTTCAAACCCATGCTAATTTGCTCAAACCTCAGATAAATTTTCAAATCTCATAAATTTTCGTTCGGATTCATCAAACCCATCCTAATTTCGTCAAACCCATGCTAATTTTGTCAAACCTCACATAAATTTTCAAACCTCACATAAATTTTCGTTCGGTTTCATCAAACCCATCCTAATTTCTTCAAACCCATGCTAAATTGCTCAAACCTCACATAAATTTTCGTTCGGATTCATCAAACCCATCCTAATTTCGTCAAACCCATGCTAAATTTGTCAAACCTCACATAAATTTTCAAACCACATAAATTTTCGTTCGGTTTCATCAAACCCATCCTAATTTCTTCAAACCCATGCTAATTTGCTCAAACCTCAGATAAATTTTCAAACCTCATAAATTTTCGTTCGGATTCAACAAACCCATCCTAATTTCGTCAAACCCATGCTAATTTTGTCAAACCTCACATAAATTTTCAAACCTCACATAAATTTTCGTTCAGTTTCATCAAACCCATCCTAATTTCTTCAAACCCATGCTAAATTGCTCAAACCTCACATAAATTTTCAAACAACATAAATTTTCGTTCGGTTTCATCAAACCCATCCTAATTTCTTCAAACCCATGCTAATTTGCTCAAACCTCAGATAAATTTTCAAACCTCATAAATTTTCGTTCGGTTTCATCAAACCCATCCTAATTTCGTCAAACCCATGCTAAATATGTCAAACCTCACATAAATTTTCAAACCACATAAATTTTCGTTCGGTTTCATCAAACCCATCCTAATTTCTTCAAACCCATGCTAAATTGCTCAAACCTCAGATAAATTTTCAAACCTCACATAAATTTTCGTTCGGTTTCATCAAACCCATTCTAATTTCTTCAAACCCATGCTAAATTGCTCAAACCTCACATAAATTTTCGTTCGGATTCATCAAACCCATCCTAATTTCGTCAAACCCATGCTAAATATGTCAAACCTCACATAAATTTTCAAACCACATAAATTTTCGTTCGGTTTCATCAAACCCATCCTAATTTCTTCAAACCCATGCTAAATTGCTCAAACCTCAGATAAATTTTCAAACCTCACATAAATTTTCGTTCGGTTTCATCAAACCCATTCTAATTTCTTCAAACCCATGCTAAATTGCTCAAACCTCACATAAATTTTCGTTCGGATTCATCAAACCCATCCTAATTTCGTCAAACCCATGCTAAATATGTCAAACCTCACATAAATTTTCAAACCACATAAATTTTCGTTCGGTTTCATCAAACCCATCCTAATTTCTTCAAACCCATGCTAATTTGCTCAAACCTCAGATAAATTTTCAAACCTCATAAATTTTCGTTCGGATTCAACAAACCCATCCTAATTTCGTCAAACCCATGCTAATTTTGTCAAACCTCACATAAATTTTCAAACCTCACATAAATTTTCGTTCAGTTTCATCAAACCCATCCTAATTTCTTCAAACCCATGCTAAATTGCTCAAACCTCACATAAATTTTCAAACAACATAAATTTTCGTTCGGTTTCATCAAACCCATCCTAATTTCTTCAAACCCATGCTAATTTGCTCAAACCTCAGATAAATTTTCAAACCTCATAAATTTTCGTTCGGTTTCATCAAACCCATCCTAATTTCGTCAAACCCATGCTAAATATGTCAAACCTCACATAAATTTTCAAACCACATAAATTTTCGTTCGGTTTCATCAAACCCATCCTAATTTCTTCAAACCCATGCTAAATTGCTCAAACCTCAGATAAATTTTCAAACCTCACATAAATTTTCGTTCGGTTTCATCAAACCCATTCTAATTTCTTCAAACCCATGCTAAATTGCTCAAACCTCACATAAATTTTCGTTCGGATTCATCAAACCCATCCTAATTTCGTCAAACCCATGCTAAATATGTCAAACCTCACATAAATTTTCAAACCACATAAATTTTCGTTCGGTTTCATCAAACCCATCCTAATTTCTTCAAACCCATGCTAAATTGCTCAAACCTCAGGTAAATTTTCAAACCACATAAATTTTCGTTCGGTTTCATCAAACCCATGCTAAATAGTCAAACCTCACATACATTTTAAAACCACATAAATTTTCGTTCGGTTTCATCAAACCCATCCTAATTTCTTCAAACCCATGCTAATTTGCTCAAACCTCAGATAAATTTTCAAACCTCATAAATTTTCGTTCGGTTTCATCAAACCCATCCTAATTTCGTCAAACCCATGCTAAATATGTCAAACCTCACATAAATTTTCAAACCACATAAATTTTCGTTCGGTTTCATCAAACCCATCCTAATTTCTTCAAACCCATGCTAAATTGCTCAATACCTCAGATAAATTTTCAAACCTCACATAAATTTTCGTTCGGTTTCATCAAACCCATCCTAATTTCTTCAAAACCCATGCTAAATTGCTCAAACCTCACATAAATTTTCGTTCGGATTCATCAAACCCATCCTAATTTCGTCAAACCCATGCTAATTTTGTCAAACCTCACATAAATTTTCAAACCTCACATAAATTTTCGTTCGGTTTCATCAAACCCATCCTAATTTCTTCAAACCCATGCTAAATTGCTCAAACCTCTTATAAATTTTCGTTCGGATTCATCAAACCCATCCTAATTTCGTCAAACCCATGCTAAATATGTCAAACCTCACATAAATTTTCAAACCACATAAATTTTCGTTCGGTTTCATCAAACCCATCCTAATTTCTTCAAACCCATGCTAAATTGCTCAAACCTCACATAAATTTTCAAACCACATAAATTTTCGTTCGGTTTCATCAAACCCATCCTAATTTCTTCAAACCCATGCTAAATTGCTCAAACCTCAGGTAAATTTTCAAACCACATAAATTTTCGTTCGGTTTCATCAAACCCATCCTAATTTCGTCAAACCCATGCTAAATATGTCAAACCTCACATACATTTTAAAACCACATAAATTTTCGTTCGGTTTCATCAAACCCATCCTAATTTCTTCAAACCCATGCTAATTTGCTCAAACCTCAGATAAATTTTCAAACCTCATAAATTTTCGTTCGGTTTCATCAAACCCATCCTAATTTCGTCAAACCCATGCTAAATATGTCAAACCTCACATAAATTTTCAAACCACATAAATTTTCGTTCGGTTTCATCAAACCCATCCTAATTTCTTCAAACCCATGCTAAATTGCTCAAACCTCAGATAAATTTTCAAACCTCACATAAATTTTCGTTCGGTTTCATCAAACCCATCCTAATTTCTTCAAACCCATGCTAAATTGCTCAAACCTCACATAAATTTTCGTTCGGATTCATCAAACCCATCCTAATTTCGTCAAACCCATGCTAATTTTGTCAAACCTCACATAAATTTTCAAACCTCACATAAATTTTCGTTCGGTTTCATCAAACCCATCCTAATTTCGTCAAACCCATGCTAAATATGTCAAACCTCACATACATTTTAAAACCACATAAATTTTCGTTCGGTTTCATCAAACCCATCCTAATTCCTTCAAACCCATGCTAATTTGCTCAAACCTCAGATAAATTTTCAAACCTCATAAATTTTCGTTCGGTTTCATCAAACCCATCCTAATTTCGTCAAACCCATGCTAAATATGTCAAACCTCACATAAATTTTCAAACCACATAAATTTTCGTTCGGTTTCATCAAACCCATCCTAATTTCTTCAAACCCATGCTAAATTGCTCAAACCTCAGATAAATTTTCAAACCTCACATAAATTTTCGTTCGGTTTCATCAAACCCATCCTAATTTCTTCAAACCCATGCTAAATTGCTCAAACCTCACATAAATTTTCGTTCGGATTCATCAAACCCATCCTAATTTCGTCAAACCCATGCTAATTTTGTCAAACCTCACATAAATTTTCAAACCTCACATAAATTTTCGTTCGGTTTCATCAAACCCATCCTAATTTCGTCAAACCCATGCTAAATATGTCAAACCTCACATAAATTTTCAAACCACATAAATTTTCGTTCGGTTTCATCAAACCCATCCTAATTTCTTCAAACCCATGCTAAATTGCTCAAACCTCACATAAATTTTCAAACCACATAAATTTTCGTTCGGTTTCATCAAACCCATCCTAATTTCTTCAAACCCATGCTAAATTGCTCAAACCTCAGGTAAATTTTCAAACCACATAAATTTTCGTTCGGTTTCATCAAACCCATCCTAATTTCGTCAAACCCATGCTAAATATGTCAAACCTCACATAAATTTTCAAACCACATAAATTTTCGTTCGGTTTCATCAAACCCATCCTAATTTCTTCAAACCCATGCTAATTTGCTCAAACCTCAGATAAATTTTCAAACCTCATAAATTTTCGTTCGGATTCATCAAACCCATCCTAATTTCGTCAAACCCATGCTAATTTTGTCAAACCTCACATAAATTTTCAAACCTCACATAAATTTTCGTTCGGTTTCATCAAACCCATCCTAATTTCTTCAAACCCATGCTAAATTGCTCAAACCTCAGATAAATTTTCAAACCTCACATAAATTTTCGTTCGGATTCATCAAACCCATCCTAATTTCGTCAAACCCATGCTAATTTTGTCAAACCTCACATAAATTTTCAAACCTCACATAAATTTTCGTTCGGTTTCATCAAACCCATCCTAATTTCTTCAAATCCATGCTAAATTGCTCAAACCTCACATAAATTTTCAAACCACATAAATTTTCGTTCGGTTTCATCAAACCCATCCTAATTTCTTCAAACCCATGCTAAATTGCTCAAACCTCACATAAATTTTCAAACCACATAAATTTTCGTTCGGTTTCATCAAACCCATCCTAATTTCTTCAAACCCATGCTAAATTGCTCAAACCTCAGATAAATTTTCAAACCACATAAATTTTCGTTCGGTTTCATCAAACCCATCCTAATTTCGTCAAACCCATGCTAATTTTGTCAAACCTCACATAAATTTTCAAACCTCACATAAATTTTCGTTCGGTTTCATCAAACCCATCCTAATTTCTTCAAACCCATGCTAAATTGCTCAAACCTCAGGTAAATTTTCAAACCACATAAATTTTCGTTCGGTTTCATCAAACCCATCCTAATTTCGTCAAACCCATGCTAAATATGTCAAACCTCACATAAATTTTCAAACCACATAAATTTTCGTTCGGTTTCATCAAACCCATCCTAATTTCTTCAAACCCATGCTAATTTGCTCAAACCTCAGATAAATTTTCAAACCTCATAAATTTTCGTTCGGATTCATCAAACCCATCCTAATTTCGTCAAACCCATGCTAATTTTGTCAAACCTCACATAAATTTTCAAACCTCACATAAATTTTCGTTCGGTTTCATCAAACCCATCCTAATTTCTTCAAACCCATGCTAAATTGCTCAAACCTCACATAAATTTTCAAACCACATAAATTTTCGTTCGGTTTCATCAAACCCATCCTAATTTCTTCAAACCCATGCTAAATTGCTCAAACCTCACATAAATTTTCAAACCACATAAATTTTCGTTCGGTTTCATCAAACCCATCCTAATTTCTTCAAACCCATGCTAAATTGCTCAAACCTCAGATAAATTTTCAAACCACATAAATTTTCGTTCGGTTTCATCAAACCCATCCTAATTTCGTCAAACCCATGCTAAATATGTCAAACCTCACATAAATTTTCAAACCACATAAATTTTCGTTCGGTTTCATCAAACCCATCCTAATTTCTTCAAACCCATGCTAAATTGCTCAAACCTCAGATAAATTTTCAAACCTCACATAAATTTTCGTTCGGTTTCATCAAACCCATTCTAATTTCTTCAAACCCATGCTAAATTGCTCAAACCTCACATAAATTTTCGTTCGGATTCATCAAACCCATCCTAATTTCGTCAAACCCATGCTAAATATGTCAAACCTCACATAAATTTTCAAACCACATAAATTTTCGTTCGGTTTCATCAAACCCATCCTAATTTCTTCAAACCCATGCTAAATTGCTCAAACCTCACATAAATTTTCAAACCACATAAATTTTCGTTCGGTTTCATCAAACCCATCCTAATTTCTTCAAACCCATGCTAAATTGCTCAAACCTCAGGTAAATTTTCAAACCACATAAATTTTCGTTCGGTTTCATCAAACCCATGCTAAATATGTCAAACCTCACATACATTTTAAAACCACATAAATTTTCGTTCGGTTTCATCAAACCCATCCTAATTTCTTCAAACCCATGCTAATTTGCTCAAACCTCAGATAAATTTTCAAACCTCATAAATTTTCGTTCGGTTTCATCAAACCCATCCTAATTTCGTCAAACCCATGCTAAATATGTCAAACCTCACATAAATTTTCAAACCACATAAATTTTCGTTCGGTTTCATCAAATCCATCCTAATTTCTTCAAACCCATGCTAAATTGCTCAAACCTCAGATAAATTTTCAAACCTCACATAAATTTTCGTTCGGTTTCATCAAACCCATCCTAATTTCTTCAAACCCATGCTAAATTGCTCAAACCTCACATAAATTTTCGTTCGGATTCATCAAACCCATCCTAATTTCGTCAAACCCATGCTAATTTTGTCAAACCTCACATAAATTTTCAAACCTCACATAAATTTTCGTTCGGTTTCATCAAACCCATCCTAATTTCTTCAAACCCATGCTAAATTGCTCAAACCTCTTATAAATTTTCGTTCGGATTCATCAAACCCATCCTAATTTCGTCAAACCCATGCTAAATATGTCAAACCTCACATAAATTTTCAAACCACATAAATTTTCGTTCGGTTTCATCAAACCCATCCTAATTTCTTCAAACCCATGCTAAATTGCTCAAACCTCACATAAATTTTCAAACCACATAAATTTTCGTTCGGTTTCATCAAACCCATCCTAATTTCTTCAAACCCATGCTAAATTGCTCAAACCTCAGGTAAATTTTCAAACCACATAAATTTTCGTTCGGTTTCATCAAACCCATCCTAATTTCGTCAAACCCATGCTAAATATGTCAAACCTCACATACATTTTAAAACCACATAAATTTTCGTTCGGTTTCATCAAACCCATCCTAATTTCTTCAAACCCATGCTAATTTGCTCAAACCTCAGATAAATTTTCAAACCTCATAAATTTTCGTTCGGTTTCATCAAACCCATCCTAATTTCGTCAAACCCATGCTAAATATGTCAAACCTCACATAAATTTTCAAACCACATAAATTTTCGTTCGGTTTCATCAAACCCATCCTAATTTCTTCAAACCCATGCTAAATTGCTCAAACCTCAGATAAATTTTCAAACCTCACATAAATTTTCGTTCGGTTTCATCAAACCCATCCTAATTTCTTCAAACCCATGCTAAATTGCTCAAACCTCACATAAATTTTCGTTCGGATTCATCAAACCCATCCTAATTTCGTCAAACCCATGCTAATTTTGTCAAACCTCACATAAATTTTCAAACCTCACATAAATTTTCGTTCGGTTTCATCAAACCCATCCTAATTTCTTCAAACCCATGCTAAATTGCTCAAACCTCACATAAATTTTCGTTCGGATTCATCAAACCCATCCTAATTTCGTCAAACCCATGCTAAATATGTCAAACCTCACATAAATTTTCAAACCACATAAATTTTCGTTCCGTTTCATCAAACTCATCCTAATTTCTTCAAACCCATGCTAAATTGCTCAAACCTCACATAAATTTTCAAACCACATAAATTTTCGTTCGGTTTCATCAAACCCATCCTAATTTCGTCAAACCCATGCTAAATATGTCAAACCTCACATAAATTTTCAAACCACATAAATTTTCGTTCGGTGTCATCAAACCCATCCTAATTTCTTCAAACCCATGCTAATTTGCTCAAACCTCAGATAAATTTTCAAACCTCATAAATTTTCGTTCGGATTCATCAAACCCATCCTAATTTCGTCAAACCCATGCTAATTTTGTCAAACCTCACATAAATTTTCGTTCGGTTTCATCAAACCCATCCTAATTTCTTCAAACCCATGCTAAATTGCTCAAACCTCACATAAATTTTCAAACCACATAAATTTTCGTTCGGTTTCATCAAACCCATCCTAATTTCGTCAAACCCATGCTAAATATGTCAAACCTCACATAAATTTTCAAACCACATAAATTTTCGTTCGGTTTCATCAAACCCATCCTAATTTCTTCAAACCCATGCTAAATTGCTCAAACCTCACATAAATTTTCAAACCACATAAATTTTCGTTCGGTTTCATCAAACCCATCCTAATTTCTTCAAACCCATGCTAAATTGCTCAAACCTCAGGTAAATTTTCAAACCACATAAATTTTCGTTCGGTTTCATCAAACCCATCCTAATTTCGTCAAACCCATGCTAAATATGTCAAACCTCACATAAATTATCAAACCACATAAATTTTCGTTCGGTTTCATCAAACCCATCCTAATTTCTTCAAACCCATGCTAATTTGCTCAAACCTCAGATAAATTTTCAAACCTCATAAATTTTCGTTCGGATTCATCAAACCCATCCTAATTTCGTCAAACCCATGCTAATTTTGTCAAACCTCACATAAATTTTCAAACCTCACATAAATTTTCGTTCGGTTTCATCAAACCCACCCTAATTTCTTCAAACCCATGCTAAATTGCTCAAACCTCACATAAATTTTCGTTCGGATTCATCAAACCCATCCTAATTTCGTCAAACCCATGCTAAATATGTCAAACCTCACATAAATTTTAAAACCACATAAATTTTCGTTCGGTTTCATCAAACCCATCCTAATTTCTTCAAACCCATGCTAATTTGCTCAAACCTCAGATAAATTTTCAAATCTCATAAATTTTCGTTCGGATTCATCAAACACATCCTAATTTCGTCAAACCCATGCTAATTTTGTCAAACCTCACATAAATTTTCAAACCTCACATAAATTTTCGTTCGGTTTCATCAAACCCATCCTAATTTCTTCAAACCCATGCTAAATTGCTCAAACCTCACATAAATTTTCAAACCACATAAATTTTCGTTCGGTTTCATCAAACCCATCCTAATTTCTTCAAACCCATGCTAAATTGCTCAAACCTCAGATAAATTTTCAAACCACATAAATTTTCGTTCGGTTTCATCAAACCCATCCTAATTTCGTCAAACCCATGCTAAATATGTCAAACCTCACATAAATTTTCAAACCACATAAATTTTCGTTCGGTTTCATCAAACCCATCCTAATTTCTTCAAACCCATGCTAATTTGCTCAAACCTCAGATAAATTTTCAAACCTCATAAGTTTTCGTTCGGATTCATCAAACCCATCCTAATTTCGTCAAACCCATGCTAATTTTGTCAAACCTCACATAAATTTTCGTTCGGTTTCATCAAACCCATGCTAAATTGCTCAAACCTCACATAAATTTTCGTTCGGATTCATCAAACCCATCCTAATTTCGTCAAACCCATGCTAAATATGTCAAACCTCACATAAATTTTCAAACCACATAAATTTTCGTTCGGTTTCATCAAACCCATCCTAATTTCGTCAAACCCATGCTAAATATGTCAAACCTCACATAAATTTTCAAACCACATAAATTTTCGTTCGGTTTCATCAAACCCATCCTAATTTCTTCAAACCCATGCTAATTTGCTCAAACCTCAGATAAATTTTCAAACCTCATAAATTTTCGTTCGGATTCATCAAACCCATCCTAATTTCGTCAAACCCATGCTAATTTTGTCAAACCTCACATAAATTTTCAAACCTCACATAAATTTTCGTTCAGTTTCATCAAACCCATCCTAATTTCTTCAAACCCATGCTAAATTGCTCAAACCTCACATAAATTTTCAAACCACATAAATTTTCGTTCGGTTTCATCAAACCCATCCTAATTTCTTCAAACCCATGCTAATTTGCTCAAACCTCAGATAAATTTTCAAACCTCATAAATTTTCGTTCGGTTTCATCAAACCCATCCTAATTTCGTCAAACCCATGCTAAATATGTCAAACCTCACATAAATTTTCAAACCACATAAATTTTCGTTCAGTTTCATCAAACCCTTCCTAATTCCTTCAAACCCATGCTAAATTGCTCAAACCTCAGGTAAATTTTCAAACCACATAAATTTTCGTTCGGTTTCATCAAACCCATCCTAATTTCGTCAAACCCATGCTAAATATGTCAAACCTCACATAAATTTTCAAACCACATAAATTTTCGTTCGGTTTCATCAAACCCATCCTAATTTCTTCAAACCCATGCTAATTTGCTCAAACCTCAGATAAATTTTCAAACCTCATAAATTTTCGTTCGGATTCATCAAACCCATCCTAATTTCGTCAAACCCATGCTAATTTTGTCAAACCTCACATAAATTTTCAAACCTCACATAAATTTTCGTTCAGTTTCATCAAACCCATCCTAATTTCTTCAAACCCATGCTAAATTGCTCAAACCTCACATAAATTTTCAAACCACATAAATTTTCGTTCGGTTTCATCAAACCCATCCTAATTTCTTCAAACCCATGCTAATTTGCTCAAACCTCAGATAAATTTTCAAACCTCATAAATTTTCGTTCGGTTTCATCAAACCCATCCTAATTTCGTCAAACCCATGCTAAATATGTCAAACCTCACATAAATTTTCAAACCACATAAATTTTCGTTCGGTTTCATCAAACCCATCCTAATTTCTTCAAACCCATGCTAAATTGCTCAAACCTCAGATAAATTTTCAAACTTCACATAAATTTTCGTTCGGTTTCATCAAACCCATCCTAATTTCTTCAAACCCATGCTAAATTGCTCAAACCTCACATAAATTTTCGTTCGGATTCATCAAACCCATCCTAATTTCGTCAAACCCATGCTAAATATGTCAAACCTCACATAAATTTTCAAACCACATAAATTTTCGTTCGGTTTCATCAAACCCATCCTAATTTCTTCAAACCCATGCTAAATTGCTCAAACCTCACATAAATTTTCGAACCACATAAATTTTCGTTCGGTTTCATCAAACCCATCCTAATTTCTTCAAACCCATGCTAAATTGCTCAAACCTCAGGTAAATTTTCAAACCACATAAATTTTCGTTCGGTTTCATCAAACCCATCCTAATTTCGTCAAACCCATGCTAAATATGTCAAACCTCACATAAATTTTCAAACCACATAAATTTTCGTTTGGTTTCATCAAACCCATCCTAATTTCTTCAAACCCATGCTAATTTGCTCAAACCTCAGATAAATTTTCAAACCTCATAAATTTTCGTTCGGATTCATCAAACCCATCCTAATTTCGTCAAACCCATGCTAATTTTGTCAAACCTCACATAAATTTTCAAACCTCACATAAATTTTCGTTCGGTTTCATCAAACCCATCCTAATTTCTTCAAACCCATGCTAAATTGCTCAAACCTCACATAAATTTTCGTTCGGATTCATCAAACCCATCCTAATTTCGTCAAACCCATGCTAAATATGTCAAACCTCACATAAATTTTAAAACCACATAAATTTTCGTTCGGTTTCATCAAACCCATCCTAATTTCTTCAAACCCATGCTAATTTGCTCAAACCTCAGATAAATTTTCAAATCTCATAAATTTTCGTTCGGATTCATCAAACCCATCCTAATTTCGTCAAACCCATGCTAATTTTGTCAATCCTCACATAAATTTTCAAACCTCACATAAATTTTCGTTCGGTTTCATCAAACCCATCCTAATTTCTTCAAACCCATGCTAAATTGCTCAAACCTCACATAAATTTTCGTTCGGATTCATCAAACCCATCCTAATTTCGTCAAACCCATGCTAAATTTGTCAAACCTCACATAAATTTTCAAACCACATAAATTTTCGTTCGGTTTCATCAAACCCATCCTAATTTCTTCAAACCCATGCTAATTTGCTCAAACCTCAGATAAATTTTCAAACCTCATAAATTTTCGTTCGGATTCAACAAACCCATCCTAATTTCGTCAAACCCATGCTAATTTTGTCAAACCTCACATAAATTTTCAAACCTCACATAAATTTTCGTTCAGTTTCATCAAACCCATCCTAATTTCTTCAAACCCATGCTAAATTGCTCAAACCTCACATAAATTTTCAAACCACATAAATTTTCGTTCGGTTTCATCAAACCCATCCTAATTTCTTCAAACCCATGCTAATTTGCTCAAACCTCAGATAAATTTTCAAACCTCATAAATTTTCGTTCGGTTTCATCAAACCCATCCTAATTTCGTCAAACCCATGCTAAATATGTCAAACCTCACATAAATTTTCAAACCACATAAATTTTCGTTCGGTTTCATCAAACCTATCCTAATTTCTTCAAACCCATGCTAAATTGCTCAAACCTCAGATAAATTTTCAAACCTCACATAAATTTTCGTTCGGTTTCATCAAACCCATTCTAATTTCTTCAAACCCATGCTAAATTGCTCAAACCTCACATAAATTTTCGTTCGGATTCATCAAACCCATCCTAATTTCGTCAAACCCATGCTAAATATGTCAAACCTCACATAAATTTTCAAACCACATAAATTTTCGTTCGGTTTCATCAAACCCATCCTAATTTCTTCAAACCCATGCTAAATTGCTCAAACCTCACATAAATTTTCAAACCACATAAATTTTCGTTCGGTTTCATCAAACCCATCCTAATTTCTTCAAACCCATGCTAAATTGCTCAAACCTCAGGTAAATTTTCAAACCACATAAATTTTCGTTCGGATTCATCAAACCCATCCTAATTTCGTCAAACCCATGCTAATTTTGTCAAACCTCACATAAATTTTCAAACCTCACATAAATTTTCGTTCGGTTTCATCAAACCCATCCTAATTTCTTCAAACCCATGCTAAATTGCTCAAACCTCACATAAATTTTCGTTCGGATTCATCAAACCCATCCTAATTTCTTCAAACCCATGCTAAATTGCTCAAACCTCACATAAATTTTCGTTCGGATTCATCAAACCCATCCTAATTTCGTCAAACCCATGCTAAATATGTCAAACCTCACATAAATTTTCAAACCACATAAATTTTCGTTCGGTTTCATCAAACCCATCCTAATTTCTTCAAACCCATGCTAAATTGCTCAAACCTCACATAAATTTTCAAACCACATAAATTTTCGTTCGGTTTCATCAAACCCATCCTAATTTCTTCAAACCCATGCTAAATTGCTCAAACCTCAGATAAATTTTCAAACCACATAAATTTTCGTTCGGTTTCATCAAACCCATCCTAATTTCGTCAAACCCATGCTAAATATGTCAAACCTCACATAAATTTTCAAACCACATAAATTTTCGTTCGGTTTCATCAAACCCATCCTAATTTCGTCAAACCCATGCTAAATATGTCAAACCTCACATAAATTTTCAAACCACATAAATTTTCGTTCGGTTTCATCAAACCCATCCTAATTTCTTCAAACCCATGCTAAATTGCTCAAACCTCAGATAAATTTTCAAACCTCACATAAATTTTCGTTCGGTTTCATCAAACCCATCCTAATTTCTTCAAACCCATGCTAAATTGCTCAAACCTCAGATAAATTTTCAAACCACATAAATTTTCGTTCGGTTTCATCAAACCCATCCTAATTTCGTCAAACCCATGCTAAATATGTCAAACCTCACATAAATTTTCAAACCACATAAATTTTCGTTCGGTTTCATCAAACCCATCCTAATTTCGTCAAACCCATGCTAAATATGTCAAACCTCACATAAATTTTCAAACCACATAAATTTTCGTTCGGTTTCATCAAACCCATCCTAATTTCTTCAAACCCATGCTAAATTGCTCAAACCTCAGATAAATTTTCAAACCTCACATAAATTTTCGTTCGGTTTCATCAAACCCATCCTAATTTCTTCAAACCCATGCTAAATTGCTCAAACCTCACATAAATTTTCAAACCACATAAATTTTCGTTCGGTTTCATCAAACCCATCCTAATTTCTTCAAACCCATGCTAAATTGCTCAAACCTCAGATAAATTTTCAAACCACATAAATTTTCGTTCGGTTTCATCAAACCCATCCTAATTTCGTCAAACCCATGCTAAATATGTCAAACCTCACATAAATTTTCAAACCACATAAATTTTCGTTCGGTTTCATCAAACCCATCCTAATTTCGTCAAACCCATGCTAAATATGTCAAACCTCACATAAATTTTCAAACCACATAAATTTTCGTTCGGTTTCATCAAACCCATCCTAATTTCTTCAAACCCATGCTAAATTGCTCAAACCTCAGATAAATTTTCAAACCTCACATAAATTTTCGTTCGGTTTCATCAAACCCATCCTAATTTCTTCAAACCCATGCTAAATTGCTCAAACCTCACATAAATTTTCGTTCGGATTCATCAAACCCATCCTAATTTCGTCAAACCCATGCTAAATATGTCAAACCTCACATAAATTTTCAAACCACATAAATTTTCGTTCGGTTTCATCAAACCCATCCTAATTTCTTCAAACCCATGCTAAATTGCTCAAACCTCACATAAATTTTCAAACCACATAAATTTTCGTTCGGTTTCATCAAACCCATCCTAATTTCTTCAAACCCATGCTAAATTGCTCAAACCTCAGGTAAATTTTCAAACCACATAAATTTTCGTTTGGTTTCATCAAACCCATCCTAATTTCTTCAAACCCATGCTAATTTGCTCAAACCTCAGATAAATTTTCAAACCTCATAAATTTTCGTTCGGATTCATCAAACCCATCCTAATTTCGTCAAACCCATGCTAATTTTGTCAAACCTCACATAAATTTTCAAACCTCATAAATTTTCGTTCGGTTTCATCAAACCCATCCTAATTTCTTCAAACCCATGCTAAATTGCTCAAACCTCACATAAATTTTCGTTCGGATTCATCAAACCTATCCTAATTTCGTCAAACCCATGCTAAATATGTCAAACCTCACATAAATTTTAAAACCACATAAATTTTCGTTCGGTTTCATCAAACCCATCCTAATTTCTTCAAACCCATGCTAATTTGCTCAAACCTCAGATAAATTTTCAAATCTCATAAATTTTCGTTCGGATTCATCAAACCCATCCTAATTTCGTCAAACCCATGCTAATTTTGTCAAACCTCACATAAATTTTCAAACCTCACATAAATTTTCGTTCGGTTTCATCAAACCCATCCTAATTTCTTCAAACCCATGCTAAATTGCTCAAACCTCACATAAATTTTCGTTCGGATTCATCAAACCCATCCTAATTTCGTCAAACCCATGCTAAATTTGTCAAACCTCACATAAATTTTCAAACCACATAAATTTTCGTTCGGTTTCATCAAACCCATCCTAATTTCTTCAAACCCATGCTAATTTGCTCAAACCTCAGATAAATTTTCAAACCTCATAAATTTTCGTTCGGATTCAACAAACCCATCCTAATTTCGTCAAACCCATGCTAATTTTGTCAAACCTCACATAAATTTTCAAACCTCACATAAATTTTCGTTCAGTTTCATCAAACCCATCCTAATTTCTTCAAACCCATGCTAAATTGCTCAAACCTCACATAAATTTTCAAACAACATAAATTTTCGTTCGGTTTCATCAAACCCATCCTAATTTCTTCAAACCCATGCTAATTTGCTCAAACCTCAGATAAATTTTCAAACCTCATAAATTTTCGTTCGGTTTCATCAAACCCATCCTAATTTCGTCAAACCCATGCTAAATATGTCAAACCTCACATAAATTTTCAAACCACATAAATTTTCGTTCGGTTTCATCAAACCCATCCTAATTTCTTCAAACCCATGCTAAATTGCTCAAACCTCAGATAAATTTTCAAACCTCACATAAATTTTCGTTCGGTTTCATCAAACCCATTCTAATTTCTTCAAACCCATGCTAAATTGCTCAAACCTCACATAAATTTTCGTTCGGATTCATCAAACCCATCCTAATTTCGTCAAACCCATGCTAAATATGTCAAACCTCACATAAATTTTCAAACCACATAAATTTTCGTTCGGTTTCATCAAACCCATCCTAATTTCTTCAAACCCATGCTAAATTGCTCAAACCTCACATAAATTTTCAAACCACATAAATTTTCGTTCGGTTTCATCAAACCCATCCTAATTTCTTCAAACCCATGCTAAATTGCTCAAACCTCAGGTAAATTTTCAAACCACATAAATTTTCGTTCGGATTCATCAAACCCATCCTAATTTCGTCAAACCCATGCTAATTTTGTCAAACCTCACATAAATTTTCAAACCTCACATAAATTTTCGTTCGGTTTCATCAAACCCATCCTAATTTCTTCAAACCCATGCTAAATTGCTCAAACCTCACATAAATTTTCGTTCGGATTCATCAAACCCATCCTAATTTCTTCAAACCCATGCTAAATTGCTCAAACCTCACATAAATTTTCGTTCGGATTCATCAAACCCATCCTAATTTCGTCAAACCCATGCTAAATATGTCAAACCTCACATAAATTTTCAAACCACATAAATTTTCGTTCGGTTTCATCAAACCCATCCTAATTTCTTCAAACCCATGCTAAATTGCTCAAACCTCACATAAATTTTCAAACCACATAAATTTTCGTTCGGTTTCATCAAACCCATCCTAATTTCTTCAAACCCATGCTAAATTGCTCAAACCTCAGATAAATTTTCAAACCACATAAATTTTCGTTCGGTTTCATCAAACCCATCCTAATTTCGTCAAACCCATGCTAAATATGTCAAACCTCACATAAATTTTCAAACCACATAAATTTTCGTTCGGTTTCATCAAACCCATCCTAATTTCGTCAAACCCATGCTAAATATGTCAAACCTCACATAAATTTTCAAACCACATAAATTTTCGTTCGGTTTCATCAAACCCATCCTAATTTCTTCAAACCCATGCTAAATTGCTCAAACCTCAGATAAATTTTCAAACCACATAAATTTTCGTTCGGTTTCATCAAACCCATCCTAATTTCGTCAAACCCATGCTAAATATGTCAAACCTCACATAAATTTTCAAACCACATAAATTTTCGTTCGGTTTCATCAAACCCATCCTAATTTCTTCAAACCCATGCTAAATTGCTCAAACCTCACATAAATTTTCGTTCGGATTCATCAAACCCATCCTAATTTCGTCAAACCCATGCTAAATATGTCAAACCTCACATAAATTTTCAAACCACATAAATTTTCGTTCGGTTTCATCAAACCCATCCTAATTTCTTCAAACCCATGCTAAATTGCTCAAACCTCAGATAAATTTTCAAACCTCACATAAATTTTCGTTCGGTTTCATCAAACCCATCCTAATTTCTTCAAACCCATGCTAAATTGCTCAAACCTCACATAAATTTTCGTTCGGATTCATCAAACCCATCCTAATTTCGTCAAACCCATGCTAATTTTGTCAAACCTCACATAAATTTTCAAACCTCACATAAATTTTCGTTCGGTTTCATCAAACCCATCCTAATTTCTTCAAACCCATGCTAAATTGCTCAAACCTCACATAAATTTTCGTTCGGATTCATCAAACCCATCCTAATTTCGTCAAACCCATGCTAAATATGTCAAACCTCACATAAATTTTCAAACCTCACATAAATTTTCGTTCGGTTTCATCAAACCCATCCTAATTTCTTCAAACCCATGCTAAATTGCTCAAACCTCACATAAATTTTCGTTCGGATTCATCAAACCCATCCTAATTTCGTCAAACCCATGCTAAATTTGTCAAACCTCACATAAATTTTCAAACCACATAAATTTTCGTTCGGTTTCATCAAACCCATCCTAATTTCTTCAAACCCATGCTAATTTGCTCAAACCTCAGATAAATTTTCAAACCTCATAAATTTTCGTTCGGATTCAACAAACCCATCCTAATTTCGTCAAACCCATGCTAATTTTGTCAAACCTCACATAAATTTTCAAACCTCACATAAATTTTCGTTCAGTTTCATCAAACCCATCCTAATTTCTTCAAACCCATGCTAAATTGCTCAAACCTCACATAAATTTTCAAACCACATAAATTTTCGTTCGATTTCATCAAACCCATCCTAATTTCTTCAAACCCATGCTAATTTGCTCAAACCTCAGATAAATTTTCAAACCTCATAAATTTTCGTTCGGTTTCATCAAACCCATCCTAATTTCGTCAAACCCATGCTAAATATGTCAAACCTCACATAAATTTTCAAACCACATAAATTTTCGTTCGGTTTCATCAAACCCATCCTAATTTCTTCAAACCCATGCTAAATTGCTCAAACCTCAGATAAATTTTCAAACCTCACATAAATTTTCGTTCGGTTTCATCAAACCCATTCTAATTTCTTCAAACCCATGCTAAATTGCTCAAACCTCACATAAATTTTCGTTCGGATTCATCAAACCCATCCTAATTTCGTCAAACACATGCTAAATATGTCAAACCTCACATAAATTTTCAAACCACATAAATTTTCGTTCGGTTTCATCAAACCCATCCTAATTTCTTCAAACCCATGCTAAATTGCTCAAACCTCACATAAATTTTCAAACCACATAAATTTTCGTTCGGTTTCATCAAACCCATCCTAATTTCTTCAAACCCATGCTAAATTGCTCAAACCTCAGGTAAATTTTCAAACCACATAAATTTTCGTTCGGATTCATCAAACCCATCCTAATTTCGTCAAACCCATGCTAATTTTGTCAAACCTCACATAAATTTTCAAACCTCACATAAATTTTCGTTCGGTTTCTTCAAACCAATCCTAATTTCTTCAAACCCATGCTAAATTGCTCAAACCTCACATAAATTTTCGTTCGGATTCATCAAACCCATCCTAATTTCTTCAAACCCATGCTAAATTGCTCAAACCTCACATAAATTTTCGTTCGGATTCATCAAAAACATCCTAATTTCGTCAAACCCATGCTAAATATGTCAAACCTCACATAAATTTTCAAACCACATAAATTTTCGTTCGGTTTCATCAAACCCATCCTAATTTCGTCAAACCCATGCTAAATATGTCAAACCTCACATAAATTTTCAAACCACATAAATTTTCGTTCGGTTTCATCAAACCCATCCTAATTTCGTCAAACCCATGCTAAATATGTCAAACCTCACATAAATTTTCAAACCACATAAATTTTCGTTCGGTTTCATCAAACCCATCCTAATTTCTTCAAACCCATGCTAAATTGCTCAAACCTCAGATAAATATTCAAACCTCACATAAATTTTCGTTCGGTTTCATCAAACCCATCCTAATTTCTTCAAACCCATGCTAAATTGCTCAAACCTCACATAAATTTTCGTTCGGATTCATCAAACCCATCCTAATTTCGTCAAACCCATGCTAATTTTGTTAAACCTCACATAAATTTTCAAACCTCACATAAATTTTCGTTCGGTTTCATCAAACCCATCCTAATTTCTTCAAACCCATGCTAAATTGCTCAAACCTCACATAAATTTTCGTTCGGATTCATCAAACCCATCCTAATTTCGTCAAACCCATGCTAAATATGTCAAACCTCACATAAATTTTCAAACCACATAAATTTTCGTTCGGTTTCATCAAACCCATCCTAATTTCTTCAAACCCATGCTAAATTGCTCAATCCTCACATAAATTTTCAAACCACATAAATTTTCGTTCGGTTTCATCAAACCCATCCTAATTTCTTCAAACCCATGCTAAATTGCTCAAACCTCAGGTAAATTTTCAAACCACATAAATTTTCGTTCGGATTCATCAAACCCATCCTAATTTCGTCAAACCCATGCTAATTTTGTCAAACCTCACATAAATTTTCAAACCTCACATAAATTTTCGTTCGGTTTCATCAAACCCATCCTAATTTCGTCAAACCCATGCTAAATATGTCAAACCTCACATAAATTTTCAAACCACATAAATTTTCGTTCGGTTTCATCAAACCCATCCTAATTTCTTCAAACCCATGCTAAATTGCTCAAACCTCAGATAAATTTTCAAACCTCACATAAATTTTCGTTCGGTTTCATCAAACCCATCCTAATTTCTTCAAACCCATGCTAAATTGCTCAAACCTCACATAAATTTTCGTTCGGATTCATCAAACCCATCCTAATTTCGTCAAACCCATGCTAAATTGCTCAAACCTCACATAAATTTTCAAACCACATAAATTTTCGTTCGGTTTCATCAAACCCATCCTAATTTCTTCAAACCCATGCTAAATTGCTCAAACCTCAGATAAATTTTCAAACCACATAAATTTTCGTTCGGTTTCATCAAACCCATCCTAATTTCGTCAAACCCATGCTAAATATGTCAAACCTCACATAAATTTTCAAACCACATAAATTTTCGTTCGGTTTCATCAAACCCATCCTAATTTCTTCAAACCCATGCTAATTTGCTCAAACCTCAGATAAATTTTCAAACCTCATAAGTTTTCGTTCGGATTCATCAAACCCATCCTAATTTCGTCAAACCCATGCTAATTTTGTCAAACCTCACATAAATTTTCGTTCGGTTTCATCAAACCCATCCTAATTTCTTCAAACCCATTGCTCAAACCTCACATAAATTTTCGTTCGGATTCATCAAACCCATCCTAATTTCGTCAAACCCATGCTAAATATGTCAAACCTCACATAAATTTTCAAACCACATAAATTTTCGTTCGGTTTCATCAAACCCATCCTAATTTCTTCAAACCCATGCTAATTTGCTCAAACCTCAGATAAATTTTCAAACCTCATAAATTTTCGTTCGGATTCATCAAACCCATCCTAATTTCGTCAAACCCATGCTAATTTTGTCAAACCTCACATAAATTTTCAAACCTCACATAAATTTTCGTTCAGTTTCATCAAACCCATCCTAATTTCTTCAAACCCATGCTAAATTGCTCAAACCTCACATAAATTTTCAAACCACATAAATTTTCGTTCGGTTTCATCAAACCCATCCTAATTTCTTCAAACCCATGCTAATTTGCTCAAACCTCAGATAAATTTTCAAACCTCATAAATTTTCGTTCGGTTTCATCAAACCCATCCTAATTTCGTCAAACCCATGCTAAATATGTCAAACCTCACATAAATTTTCAAACCACATAAATTTTCGTTCGGTTTCATCAAACCCATCCTAATTTCTTCAAACCCATGCTAAATTGCTCAAACCTCAGATAAATTTTCAAACCTCACATAAATTTTCGTTCGGTTTCATCAAACCCATCCTAATTTCTTCAAACCCATGCTAAATTGCTCAAACCTCACATAAATTTTCGTTCGGATTCATCAAACCCATCCTAATTTCGTCAAACCCATGCTAAATATGTCAAACCTCACATAAATTTTCAAACCACATAAATTTTCGTTCGGTTTCATCAAACCCATCCTAATTTCTTCAAACCCATGCTAAATTGCTCAAACCTCACATAAATTTTCAAACCACATAAATTTTCGTTCGGTTTCATCAAACCCTTCCTAATTTCTTCAAACCCATGCTAAATTGCTCAAACCTCAGGTAAATTTTCAAACCACATAAATTTTCGTTCGGTTTCATCAAACCCATCCTAATTTCGTCAAACCCATGCTAAATATGTCAAACCTCACATAAATTTTCAAACCACATAAATTTTCGTTCGGTTTCATCAAACCCATCCTAATTTCTTCAAACCCATGCTAATTTGCTCAAACCTCAGATAAATTTTCAAACCTCATAAATTTTCGTTCGGATTCATCAAACCCATCCTAATTTCGTCAAACCCATGCTAATTTTGTCAAACCTCACATAAATTTTCAAACCTCACATAAATTTTCGTTCAGTTTCATCAAACCCATCCTAATTTCTTCAAACCCATGCTAAATTGCTCAAACCTCACATAAATTTTCAAACCACATAAATTTTCGTTCGGTTTCATCAAACCCATCCTAATTTCTTCAAACCCATGCTAATTTGCTCAAACCTCAGATAAATTTTCAAACCTCATAAATTTTCGTTCGGTTTCATCAAACCCATCCTAATTTCGTCAAACCCATGCTAAATATGTCAAACCTCACATATATGTTCAAACCACATAAATTTTCGTTCGGTTTCATCAAACCCATCCTAATTTCTTCAAACCCATGCTAAATTGCTCAAACCTCAGATAAATTTTCAAACCTCACATTAATTTTCGTTCGGTTTCATCAAACCCATCCTAATTTCTTCAAACCCATGCTAAATTGCTCAAACCTCAGGTAAATTTTCAAACCACATAAATTTTCGTTCGGTTTCATCAAACCCATCCTAATTTCGTCAAACCCATGCTAAATATGTCAAACCTCACATAAATTTTCAAACCATATAAATTTTCGTTCGGTTTCATCAAACCCATCCTAATTTCTTCAAACCCATGCTAATTTGCTCAAACCTCAGATAAATTTTCAAACCTCATAAATTTTCGTTCGGATTCATCAAACCCATCCTAATTTCGTCAAACCCATGCTAATTTTGTCAAACCTCACATAAATTTTCAAACCTCACATAAATTTTCGTTCGGTTTCATCAAACCCATCCTAATTTCTTCAAACCCATGCTAAATTGCTCAAACCTCACATAAATTTTCGTTCGGATTCATCAAACCCATCCTAATTTCGTCAAACCCATGCTAAATTGCTCAAACCTCAGATAAATTTTCAAACCACATACATTTTCGTTCGGTTTCATCAAACCCATCCTAATTTCGTCAAACCCATGCTAAATATGTCAAACCTCACATAAATTTTCAAACCACATAAATTTTCGTTCGGTTTCATCAAACCCATCCTAATTTCTTCAAACCCATGCTAATTTGCTCAAACCTCAGATAAATTTTCAAACCTCATAAGTTTTCGTTCGGATTCATCAAACCCATCCTAATTTCGTCAAACCCATGCTAATTTTGTCAAACCTCACATAAATTTTCGTTCGGTTTCATCAAACCCATCCTAATTTCTTCAAACCCATGCTAAATTGCTCAAACCTCACATAAATTTTCGTTCGGATTCATCAAACCCATCCTAATTTCGTCAAACCCATGCTAAATATGTCAAACCTCACATACATTTTCAAACCACATAAATTTTCGTTCGGTTTCATCAAACCCATCCTAATTTCTTCAAACCCATGCTAATTTGCTCAAACCTCAGATAAATTTTCAAACCTCATAAATTTTCGTTCGGATTCATCAAACCCATCCTAATTTCGTCAAACCCATGCTAATTTTGTCAAACCTCACATAAATTTTCGTTCAGTTTCATCAAACCCATCCTAATTTCTTCAAACCCATGCTAAATTGCTCAAACCTCACATAAATTTTCAAACCACATAAATTTTCGTTCGGTTTCATCAAACCCATCCTAATTTCTTCAAACCCATGCTAATTTGCTCAAACCTCAGATAAATTTTCAAACCTCATAAATTTTCGTTCGGTTTCATCAAACCCATCCTAATTTCGTCAAACCCATGCTAAATATGTCAAACCTCACATAAATTTTCAAACCACATAAATTTTCGTTCGGTTTCATCAAACCCATCCTAATTTCTTCAAACCCATGCTAAATTGCTCAAACCTCAGGTAAATTTTCAAACCACATAAATTTTCGTTCGGTTTCATCAAACCCATCCTAATTTCGTCAAACCCATGCTAAATATGTCAAACCTCACATAAATTTTCAAACCACATAAATTTTCGTTCGGTTTCATCAAACCCATCCTAATTTCTTCAAACCCATGCTAATTTGCTCAAACCTCAGATAAATTTTCAAACCTCATAAATTTTCGTTCGGATTCATCAAACCCATCCTAATTTCGTCAAACCCATGCTAATTTTGTCAAACCTCACATACATTTTCAAACCTCATAAATTTTCGTTCGGTTTCATCAAACCCATCCTAATTTCGTCAAACCCATGCTAAATATGTCAAACCTCACATAAATTTTCAAACCACATAAATTTTCGTTCGGTTTCATCAAACCCATCCTAATTTCTTCAAACCCATGCTAAATTGCTCAAACCTCAGGTAAATTTTCAAACCTCACATAAATTTTCGTTCGGTTTCATCAAACCCATCCTAATTTCTTCAAACCCATGCTAAATTGCTCAAACCTCACATAAATTTTCGTTCGGATTCATCAAACCCATCCTAATTTCGTCAAACCCATGCTAAATATGTCAAACCTCACATAAATTTTCAAACCACATAAATTTTCGTTCGGTTTCATCAAACCCATCCTAATTTCTTCAAACCCATGCTAAATTGCTCAAACCTCACATAAATTTTCAAACCACATAAATTTTCGTTCGGTTTCATCAAACCCATCCTAATTTCTTCAAACCCATGCTAAATTGCTCAAACCTCAGGTAAATTTTCAAACCACATAAATTTTCGTTCGGTTTCATCAAACCCATCCTAATTTCTTCAAACCCATGCTAAATATGTCAAACCTCACATAAATTTTCAAACCACATAAATTTTCGTTCGGTTTCATCAAACCCTTCCTAATTTCTTCAAACCCATGCTAAATTGCTCAAACCTCAGATAAATTTTCAAACCTCATAAATTTTCGTTCGGATTCATCAAACCCATCCTAATTTCGTCAAACCCATGCTAATTTTGTCAAACCTCAAATAAATTTTCAAACCTCACATAAATTTTCGTTCAGTTTCATCAAACCCATCCTAATTTCTTCAAACCCATGCTAAATTGCTCAAACCTCACATAAATTTTCAAACCACATAAATTTTCGTTCGGTTTCATCAAACCCATCCTAATTTCTTCAAACCCATGCTAATTTGCTCAAACCTCAGATAAATTTTCAAACCTCATAAATTTTCGTTCGGTTTCATCAAGCCCATCCTAATTTCGTCAAACCCATGCTAAATATGTCAAACCTCACATAAATTTTCAAACCACATAAATTTTCGTTCGGTTTCATCAAACCCATCCTAATTTCTTCAAACCCATGCTAAATTGCTCAAACCTCAGATAAATATTCAAACCTCACATAAATTTTCGTTCGGTTTCATCAAACCCATCCTAATTTCTTCAAACCCATGCTAAATTGCTCAAACCTCACATAAATTTTCGTTCGGATTCATCAAACCCATCCTAATTTCGTCAAACCCATGCTAATTTTGTTAAACCTCACATAAATTTTCAAACCTCACATAAATTTTCGTTCGGTTTCATCAAACCCATCCTAATTTCTTCAAACCCATGCTAAATTGCTCAAACCTCACATAAATTTTCGTTCGGATTCATCAAACCCATCCTAATTTCGTCAAACCCATGCTAAATATGTCAAACCTCACATAAATTTTCAAACCACATAAATTTTCGTTCGGTTTCATCAAACCCATCCTAATTTCTTCAAACCCATGCTAAATTGCTCAAACCTCACATAAATTTTCAAACCACATAAATTTTCGTTCGGTTTCATCAAACCCATCCTAATTTCTTCAAACCCATGCTAAATTGCTCAAACCTCAGGTAAATTTTCAAACCACATAAATTTTCGTTCGGATTCATCAAACCCATCCTAATTTCGTCAAACCCATGCTAATTTTGTCAAACCTCACATAAATTTTCAAACCTCACATAAATTTTCGTTCGGTTTCATCAAACCCATCCTAATTTCGTCAAACCCATGCTAAATATGTCAAACCTCACATAAATTTTCAAACCACATAAATTTTCGTTCGGTTTCATCAAACCCATCCTAATTTCTTCAAACCCATGCTAAATTGCTCAAACCTCAGATAAATTTTCAAACCTCACATAAATTTTCGTTCGGTTTCATCAAACCCATCCTAATTTCTTCAAACCCATGCTAAATTGCTCAAACCTCACATAAATTTTCGTTCGGATTCATCAAACCCATCCTAATTTCGTCAAACCCATGCTAAATATGTCAAACCTCACATAAATTTTCAAACCACATAAATTTTCGTTCGGTTTCATCAAACCCATCCTAATTTCTTCAAACCCATGCTAAATTGCTCAAACCTCACATAAATTTTCAAACCACATAAATTTTCGTTCGGTTTCATCAAACCCATCCTAATTTCTTCAAACCCATGCTAAATTGCTCAAACCTCAGATAAATTTTCAAACCACATAAATTTTCGTTCGGTTTCATCAAACCCATCCTAATTTCGTCAAACCCATGCTAAATATGTCAAACCTCACATAAATTTTCAAACCACATAAATTTTCGTTCGGTTTCATCAAACCCATCCTAATTTCTTCAAACCCATGCTAATTTGCTCAAACCTCAGATAAATTTTCAAACCTCATAAGTTTTCGTTCGGATTCATCAAACCCATCCTAATTTCGTCAAACCCATGCTAATTTTGTCAAACCTCACATAAATTTTCGTTCGGTTTCATCAAACCCATCCTAATTTCTTCAAACCCATGCTAAATTGCTCAAACCTCACATAAATTTTCGTTCGGATTCATCAAACCCATCCTAATTTCGTCAAACCCATGCTAAATATGTCAAACCTCACATAAATTTTCAAACCACATAAATTTTCGTTCGGTTTCATCAAACCCATCCTAATTTCTTCAAACCCATGCTAATTTGCTCAAACCTCAGATAAATTTTCAAACCTCATAAATTTTCGTTCGGATTCATCAAACCCATCCTAATTTCGTCAAACCCATGCTAATTTTGTCAAACCTCACATAAATTTTCAAACCTCACATAAATTTTCGTTCAGTTTCATCAAACCCATCCTAATTTCTTCAAACCCATGCTAAATTGCTCAAACCTCACATAAATTTTCAAACCACATAAATTTTCGTTCGGTTTCATCAAACCCATCCTAATTTCTTCAAACCCATGCTAATTTGCTCAAACCTCAGATAAATTTTCAAACCTCATAAATTTTCGTTCGGTTTCATCAAACCCATCCTAATTTCGTCAAACCCATGCTAAATATGTCAAACCTCACATAAATTTTCAAACCACATAAATTTTCGTTCGGTTTCATCAAACCCATCCTAATTTCTTCAAACCCATGCTAAATTGCTCAAACCTCAGATAAATTTTCAAACCTCACATAAATTTTCGTTCGGTTTCATCAAACCCATCCTAATTTCTTCAAACCCATGCTAAATTGCTCAAACCTCACATAAATTTTCGTTCGGATTCATCAAACCCATCCTAATTTCGTCAAACCCATGCTAAATATGTCAAACCTCACATAAATTTTCAAACCACATAAATTTTCGTTCGGTTTCATCAAACCCATCCTAATTTCTTCAAACCCATGCTAAATTGCTCAAACCTCACATAAATTTTCAAACCACATAAATTTTCGTTCGGTTTCATCAAACCCTTCCTAATTTCTTCAAACCCATGCTAAATTGCTCAAACCTCAGGTAAATTTTCAAACCACATAAATTTTCGTTCGGTTTCATCAAACCCATCCTAATTTCGTCAAACCCATGCTAAATATGTCAAACCTCACATAAATTTTCAAACCACATAAATTTTCGTTCGGTTTCATCAAACCCATCCTAATTTCTTCAAACCCATGCTAATTTGCTCAAACCTCAGATAAATTTTCAAACCTCATAAATTTTCGTTCGGATTCATCAAACCCATCCTAATTTCGTCAAACCCATGCTAATTTTGTCAAACCTCACATAAATTTTCAAACCTCACATAAATTTTCGTTCAGTTTCATCAAACCCATCCTAATTTCTTCAAACCCATGCTAAATTGCTCAAACCTCACATAAATTTTCAAACCACATAAATTTTCGTTCGGTTTCATCAAACCCATCCTAATTTCTTCAAACCCATGCTAATTTGCTCAAACCTCAGATAAATTTTCAAACCTCATAAATTTTCGTTCGGTTTCATCAAACCCATCCTAATTTCGTCAAACCCATGCTAAATATGTCAAACCTCACATATATGTTCAAACCACATAAATTTTCGTTCGGTTTCATCAAACCCATCCTAATTTCTTCAAACCCATGCTAAATTGCTCAAACCTCAGATAAATTTTCAAACCTCACATAAATTTTCGTTCGGTTTCATCAAACCCATCCTAATTTCTTCAAACCCATGCTAAATTGCTCAAACCTCAGGTAAATTTTCAAACCACATAAATTTTCGTTCGGTTTCATCAAACCCATCCTAATTTCGTCAAACCCATGCTAAATATGTCAAACCTCACATAAATTTTCAAACCACATAAATTTTCGTTCGGTTTCATCAAACCCATCCTAATTTCTTCAAACCCATGCTAATTTGCTCAAACCTCAGATAAATTTTCAAACCTCATAAATTTTCGTTCGGATTCATCAAACCCATCCTAATTTCGTCAAACCCATGCTAATTTTGTCAAACCTCACATAAATTTTCAAACCTCACATAAATTTTCGTTCGGTTTCATCAAACCCATCCTAATTTCTTCAAACCCATGCTAAATTGCTCAAACCTCACATAAATTTTCGTTCGGATTCATCAAACCCATCCTAATTTCGTCAAACCCATGCTAAATTGCTCAAACCTCAGATAAATTTTCAAACCACATACATTTTCGTTCGGTTTCATCAAACCCATCCTAATTTCGTCAAACCCATGCTAAATATGTCAAACCTCACATAAATTTTCAAACCACATAAATTTTCGTTCGGTTTCATCAAACCCATCCTAATTTCTTCAAACCCATGCTAATTTGCTCAAACCTCAGATAAATTTTCAAACCTCATAAGTTTTCGTTCGGATTCATCAAACCCATCCTAATTTCGTCAAACCCATGCTAATTTTGTCAAACCTCACATAAATTTTCGTTCGGTTTCATCAAACCCATCCTAATTTCTTCAAACCCATGCTAAATTGCTCAAACCTCACATAAATTTTCGTTCGGATTCATCAAACCCATCCTAATTTCGTCAAACCCATGCTAAATATGTCAAACCTCACATACATTTTCAAACCACATAAATTTTCGTTCGGTTTCATCAAACCCATCCTAATTTCTTCAAACCCATGCTAATTTGCTCAAACCTCAGATAAATTTTCAAACCTCATAAATTTTCGTTCGGATTCATCAAACCCATCCTAATTTCGTCAAACCCATGCTAATTTTGTCAAACCTCACATAAATTTTCGTTCAGTTTCATCAAACCCATCCTAATTTCTTCAAACCCATGCTAAATTGCTCAAACCTCACATAAATTTTCAAACCACATAAATTTTCGTTCGGTTTCATCAAACCCATCCTAATTTCTTCAAACCCATGCTAATTTGCTCAAACCTCAGATAAATTTTCAAACCTCATAAATTTTCGTTCGGTTTCATCAAACCCATCCTAATTTCGTCAAACCCATGCTAAATATGTCAAACCTCACATAAATTTCCAAACCACATAAATTTTCGTTCGGTTTCATCAAACCCATCCTAATTTCTTCAAACCCATGCTAAATTGCTCAAACCTCAGATAAATTTTCAAACCTCACATAAATTTTCGTTCGGTTTCATCAAACCCATCCTAATTTCTTCAAACCCATGCTAAATTGCTCAAACCTCAGGTAAATTTTCAAACCACATAAATTTTCGTTCGGTTTCATCAAACCCATCCTAATTTCGTCAAACCCATGCTAAATATGTCAAACCTCACATAAATTTTCAAACCACATAAATTTTCGTTCGGTTTCATCAAACCCATCCTAATTTCTTCAAACCCATGCTAATTTGCTCAAACCTCAGATAAATTTTCAAACCTCATAAATTTTCGTTCGGATTCATCAAACCCATCCTAATTTCGTCAAACCCATGCTAATTTTGTCAAACCTCACATACATTTTCAAACCTCATAAATTTTCGTTCGGTTTCATCAAACCCATCCTAATTTCGTCAAACCCATGCTAAATATGTCAAACCTCACATAAATTTTCAAACCACATAAATTTTCGTTCGGTTTCATCAAACCCATCCTAATTTCTTCAAACCCATGCTAAATTGCTCAAACCTCAGGTAAATTTTCAAACCTCACATAAATTTTCGTTCGGTTTCATCAAACCCATCCTAATTTCTTCAAACCCATGCTAAATTGCTCAAACCTCACATAAATTTTCGTTCGGATTCATCAAACCCATCCTAATTTCGTCAAACCCATGCTAAATATGTCAAACCTCACATAAATTTTCAAACCACATAAATTTTCGTTCGGTTTCATCAAACCCATCCTAATTTCTTCAAACCCATGCTAAATTGCTCAAACCTCACATAAATTTTCAAACCACATAAATTTTCGTTCGGTTTCATCAAACCCATCCTAATTTCTTCAAACCCATGCTAAATTGCTCAAACCTCAGGTAAATTTTCAAACCACATAAATTTTCGTTCGGTTTCATCAAACCCATCCTAATTTCTTCAAACCCATGCTAAATATGTCAAACCTCACATAAATTTTCAAACCACATAAATTTTCGTTCGGTTTCATCAAACCCTTCCTAATTTCTTCAAACCCATGCTAAATTGCTCAAACCTCAGATAAATTTTCAAACCTCATAAATTTTCGTTCGGATTCATCAAACCCATCCTAATTTCGTCAAACCCATGCTAATTTTGTCAAACCTCACATAAATTTTCAAACCTCACATAAATTTTCGTTCAGTTTCATCAAACCCATCCTAATTTCTTCAAACCCATGCTAAATTGCTCAAACCTCACATAAATTTTCAAACCACATAAATTTTCGTTCGGTTTCATCAAACCCATCCTAATTTCTTCAAACCCATGCTAATTTGCTCAAACCTCAGATAAATTTTCAAACCTCATAAATTTTCGTTCGGTTTCATCAAACCCATCCTAATTTCGTCAAACCCATGCTAAATATGTCAAACCTCACATAAATTTTCAAACCACATAAATTTTCGTTCGGTTTCATCAAACCCTTCCTAATTTCTTCAAACCCATGCTAAATTGCTCAAAACTCAGGTAAATTTTCAAACCACATAAATTTTCGTTCGGTTTCATCAAACCCATCCTAATTTCGTCAAACCCATGCTAAATATGTCAAACCTCACATAAATTTTCAAACCACATAAATTTTCGTTCGGTTTCATCAAACCCATCCTAATTTCTTCAAACCCATGCTAAATTGCTCAAACCTCACATAAATTTTCAAACCACATAAATTTTCGTTCGGTTTCATCAAACCCATCCTAATTTCTTCAAACCCATGCTAAATTGCTCAAACCTCACATAAATTTTCGTTCGGATTCATCAAACCCATCCTAATTTCGTCAAACCCATGCTAAATATGTCAAACCTCACATAAATTTTAAAACCACATAAATTTTCGTTCGGTTTCATCAAACCCATCCTAATTTCTTCAAACCCATGCTAATTTGCTCAAACCTCAGATAAATTTTCAAATCTCAAAAATTTTCGTTCGGATTCATCAAACCCATCCTAATTTCGTCAAACCCATGCTAAATTTGTCAAACCTCACATAAATTTTCAAACCACATAAATTTTCGTTCGGTTTCATCAAACCCATCCTAATTTCTTCAAACCCATGCTAATTTGCTCAAACCTCAGATAAATTTTCAAACCTCATAAATTTTCGTTCGGATTCAACAAACCCATCCTAATTTCGTCAAACCCATGCTAATTTTGTCAAACCTCACATAAATTTTCAAACCTCACATAAATTTTCGTTCAGTTTCATCAAACCCATTCTAATTTCTTCAAACCCATGCTAAATTGCTCAAACCTCACATAAATTTTCAAACCACATAAATTTTCGTTCGGTTTCATCAAACCCATCCTAATTTTTTCAAACCCATGCTAATTTGCTCAAACCTCAGATAAATTTTCAAACCTCATAAATTTTCGTTCGGTTTCATCAAACCCATCCTAATTTCTTCAAACCCATGCTAAATTGCTCAAACCTCAGATAAATTTTCAAACCTCACATAAATTTTCGTTCGGTTTCATCAAACCCATCCTAATTTCTTCAAACCCATGCTAAATTGCTCAAACCTCAGATAAATTTTCAAACCTCACATAAATTTTCGTTCGGTTTCATCAAACCCATTCTAATTTCTTCAAACCCATGCTAAATTGCTCAAACCTCACATAAATTTTCGTTCGGATTCATCAAACCAATCCTAATTTCGTCAAACCCATGCTAAATATGTCAAACCTCACATAAATTTTCAAACCACATAAATTTTCGTTCGGTTTCATCAAACCCATCCTAATTTCTTCAAACCCATGCTAAATTGCTCAAACCTCACATAAATTTTCAAACCACATAAATTTTCGTTCGGTTTCATCAAACCCATCCTAATTTCTTCAAACCCATGCTAAATTGCTCAAACCTCAGGTAAATTTTCAAACCACATAAATTTTCGTTCGGATTCATCAAACCCGTCCTAATTTCGTCAAACCCATGCTAATTTTGTCAAACCTCACATAAATTTTCAAACCTCACATAAATTTTCGTTCGGTTTCATCAAACCCATCCTAATTTCTTCAAACCCATGCTAAATTGCTCAAACCTCACATAAATTTTCGTTCGGATTCATCAAACCCATCCTAATTTCTTCAAACCCATGCTAAATTGCTCAAACCTCACATAAATTTTCGTTCGGATTCATCAAACCCATCCTAATTTCGTCAAACCCATGCTAAATATGTCAAACCTCACATAAATTTTCAAACCACATAAATTTTCGTTCGGTTTCATCAAACCCATCCTAATTTCTTCAAACCCATGCTAAATTGCTCAAACCTCACATAAATTTTCAAACCACATAAATTTTCGTTCGGTTTCATCAAACCCATCCTAATTTCTTCAAACCCATGCTAAATTGCTCAAACCTCAGATAAATTTTCAAACCACATAAATTTTCGTTCGGTTTCATCAAACCCATCCTAATTTCGTCAAACCCATGCTAAATATGTCAAACCTCACATAAATTTTCAAACCACATAAATTTTCGTTCGGTTTCATCAAACCCATCCTAATTTCGTCAAACCCATGCTAAATATGTCAAACCTCACATAAATTTTCAAACCACATAAATTTTCGTTCGGTTTCATCAAACCCATCCTAATTTCTTCAAACCCATGCTAAATTGCTCAAACCTCAGATAAATTTTCAAACCTCACATAAATTTTCGTTCGGTTTCATCAAACCCATCCTAATTTCTTCAAACCCATGCTAAATTGCTCAAACCTCACATAAATTTTCGTTCGGATTCATCAAACCCATCCTAATTTCGTCAAACCCATGCTAAATACGTCAAACCTCACATAAATTTTCAAACCACATAAATTTTCGTTCGGTTTCATCAAACCCATCCTAATTTCTTCAAACCCATGCTAAATTGCTCAAACCTCACATAAATTTTCAAACCACATAAATTTTCGTTCGGTTTCATCAAACCCATCCTAATTTCTTCAAACCCATGCTAAATTGCTCAAACCTCAGGTAAATTTTCAAACCACATAAATTTTCGTTCGGTTTCATCAAACCCATCCTAATTTCGTCAAACCCATGCTAAATATGTCAAACCTCACATAAATTTTCAAACCACATAAATTTTCGTTTGGTTTCATCAAACCCATCCTAATTTCTTCAAACCCATGCTAATTTGCTCAAACCTCAGATAAATTTTCAAACCTCATAAATTTTCGTTCGGATTCATCAAACCCATCCTAATTTCGTCAAACCCATGCTAATTTTGTCAAACCTCACATAAATTTTCAAACCTCACATAAATTTTCGTTCGGTTTCATCAAACCCATCCTAATTTCTTCAAACCCATGCTAAATTGCTCAAACCTCACATAAATTTTCGTTCGGATTCATCAAACCCATCCTAATTTCGTCAAACCCATGCTAAATATGTCAAACCTCACATAAATTTTAAAACCACATAAATTTTCGTTCGGTTTCATCAAACCCATCCTAATTTCTTCAAACCCATGCTAATTTGCTCAAACCTCAGATAAATTTTCAAATCTCATAAATTTTCGTTCGGATTCATCAAACCCATCCTAATTTCGTCAAACCCATGCTAATTTTGTCAAACCTCACATAAATTTTCAAACCTCACATAAATTTTCGTTCGGTTTCATCAAACCCATCCTAATTTCTTCAAACCCATGCTAAATTGCTCAAACCTCACATAAATTTTCGTTCGGATTCATCAAACCCATCCTAATTTCGTCAAACCCATGCTAAATTTGTCAAACCTCACATAAATTTTCAAACCACATAAATTTTCGTTCGGTTTCATCAAACCCATCCTAATTTCTTCAAACCCATGCTAATTTGCTCAAACCTCAGATAAATTTTCAAACCTCATAAATTTTCGTTCGGATTCAACAAACCCATCCTAATTTCGTCAAACCCATGCTAATTTTGTCAAACCTCACATAAATTTTCAAACCTCACATAAATTTTCGTTCAGTTTCATCAAACCCATCCTAATTTCTTCAAACCCATGCTAAATTGCTCAAACCTCACATAAATTTTCAAACCACATAAATTTTCGTTCGGTTTCATCAAACCCATCCTAATTTCTTCAAACCCATGCTAATTTGCTCAAACCTCAGATAAATTTTCAAACCTCATAAATTTTCGTTCGGTTTCATCAAACCCATCCTAATTTCGTCAAACCCATGCTAAATATGTCAAACCTCACATAAATTTTCAAACCACATAAATTTTCGTTCGGTTTCATCAAACCCATCCTAATTTCTTCAAACCCATGCTAAATTGCTCAAACCTCAGATAAATTTTCAAACCTCACATAAATTTTCGTTCGGTTTCATCAAACCCATTCTAATTTCTTCAAACCCATGCTAAATTGCTCAAACCTCACATAAATTTTCGTTCGGATTCATCAAACCCATCCTAATTTCGTCAAACCCATGCTAAATATGTCAAACCTCACATAAATTTTCAAACCACATAAATTTTCGTTCGGTTTCATCAAACCCATCCTAATTTCTTCAAACCCATGCTAAATTGCTCAAACCTCACATAAATTTTCAAACCACATAAATTTTCGTTCGGTTTCATCAAACCCATCCTAATTTCTTCAAACCCATGCTAAATTGCTCAAACCTCAGGTAAATTTTCAAACCACATAAATTTTCGTTCGGATTCATCAAACCCATCCTAATTTCGTCAAACCCATGCTAATTTTGTCAAACCTCACATAAATTTTCAAACCTCACATAAATTTTCGTTCGGTTTCATCAAACCCATCCTAATTTCTTCAAACCCATGCTAAATTGCTCAAACCTCACATAAATTTTCGTTCGGATTCATCAAACCCATCCTAATTTCTTCAAACCCATGCTAAATTGCTCAAACCTCACATAAATTTTCGTTCGAATTCATCAAACCCATCCTAATTTCGTCAAACCCATGCTAAATATGTCAAACCTCACATAAATTTTCAAACCACATAAATTTTCGTTCGGTTTCATCAAACCCATCCCAATTTCTTCAAACCCATGCTAAATTGCTCAAACCTCACATAAATTTTCAAACCACATAAATTTTCGTTCGGTTTCATCAAACCCATCCTAATTTCTTCAAACCCATGCTAAATTGCTCAAACCTCAGATAAATTTTCAAACCACATAAATTTTCGTTCGGTTTCATCAAACCCATCCTAATTTCGTCAAACCCATGCTAAATATGTCAAACCTCACATAAATTTTCAAACCACATAAATTTTCGTTCGGTTTCATCAAACCCATCCTAATTTCGTCAAACCCATGCTAAATATGTCAAACCTCACATAAATTTTCAAACCACATAAATTTTCGTTCGGTTTCATCAAACCCATCCTAATTTCTTCAAACCCATGCTAAATTGCTCAAACCTCAGATAAATTTTCAAACCTCACATAAATTTTCGTTCGGTTTCATCAAACCCATCCTAATTTCTTCAAACCCATGCTAAATTGCTCAAACCTCACATAAATTTTCGTTCGGATTCATCAAACCCATCCTAATTTCGTCAAACCCATGCTAATTTTGTCAAACCTCACATAAATTTTCAAACCTCACATAAATTTTCGTTCGGTTTCATCAAACCCATCCTAATTTCTTCAAACCCATGCTAAATTGCTCAAACCTCACATAAATTTTCGTTCGGATTCATCAAACCCATCCTAATTTCGTCAAACCCATGCTAAATATGTCAAACCTCACATAAATTTTCAAACCTCACATAAATTTTCGTTCGGTTTCATCAAACCCATCCTAATTTCTTCAAACCCATGCTAAATTGCTCAAACCTCACATAAATTTTCGTTCGGATTCATCAAACCCATCCTAATTTCTTCAAACCCATGCTAAATTTGTCAAACCTCACATAAATTTTCAAACCACATAAATTTTCGTTCGGTTTCATCAAACCCATCCTAATTTCTTCAAACCCATGCTAAATTGCTCAAACCTCACATAAATTTTCGTTCGGATTCATCAAACCCATCCTAATTTCGTCAAACCCATGCTAATTTTGTCAAACCTCACATAAATTTTCAAACCTCACATAAATTTTCGTTCAGTTTCATCAAACCCATCCTAATTTCTTCAAACCCATGCTAAATTGCTCAAACCTCACATAAATTTTCAAACCACATAAATTTTCGTTCGGTTTCATCAAACCCATCCTAATTTCTTCAAACCCATGCTAATTTGCTCAAACCTCAGATAAATTTTCAAACCTCATAAATTTTCGTTCGGTTTCATCAAACCCATCCTAATTTCGTCAAACCCATGCTAAATATGTCAAACCTCACATAAATTTTCAAACCACATAAATTTTCGTTCGGTTTCATCAAACCCATCCTAATTTCTTCAAACCCATGCTAAATTGCTCAAACCTCAGATAAATTTTCAAACCTCACATAAATTTTCGTTCGGTTTCATCAAACCCATTCTAATTTCTTCAAACCCATGCTAAATTGCTCAAACCTCACATAAATTTTCGTTCGGATTCATCAAACCCATCCTAATTTCGTCAAACCCATGCTAAATATGTCAAACCTCACATAAATTTTCAAACCACATAAATTTTCGTTCGGTTTCATCAAACCCATCCTAATTTCTTCAAACCCATGCTAAATTGCTCAAACCTCACATAAATTTTCAAACCACACAAATTTTCGTTCGGTTTCATCAAACCCATCCTAATTTCTTCAAACCCATGCTAAATTGCTCAAACCTCAGGTAAATTTTCAAACCACATAAATTTTCGTTCGGATTCATCAAACCCATCCTAATTTCGTCAAACCCATGCTAATTTTGTCAAACCTCACATAAATTTTCAAACCTCACATAAATTTTCGTTCGGTTTCATCAAACCCATCCTAATTTCTTCAAACCCATGCTAAATTGCTCAAACCTCACATAAATTTTCGTTCGGATTCATCAAACCCATCCTAATTTCTTCAAACCCATGCTAAATTGCTCAAACCTCACATAAATTTTCGTTCGGATTCATCAAACCCATCCTAATTTCGTCAAACCCATGCTAAATATGTCAAACCTCACATAAATTTTCAAACCACATAAATTTTCGTTCGGTTTCATCAAACCCATCCTAATTTCTTCAAACCCATGCTAAATTGCTCAAACCTCACATAAATTTTCAAACCACATAAATTTTCGTTCGGTTTCATCAAACCCATCCTAATTTCTTCAAACCCATGCTAAATTGCTCAAACCTCAGATAAATTTTCAAACCACATAAATTTTCGTTCGGTTTCATCAAACCCATCCTAATTTCGTCAAACCCATGCTAAATATGTCAAACCTCACATAAATTTTCAAACCACATAAATTTTCGTTCGGTTTCATCAAACCCATCCTAATTTCGTCAAACCCATGCTAAATATGTCAAACCTCACATAAATTTTCAAACCACATAAATTTTCGTTCGGTTTCATCAAACAAATCCTAATTTCTTCAAACCCATGCTAAATTGCTCAAACCTCAGATAAATTTTCAAACTTCACATAAATTTTCGTTCGGTTTCATCAAACCCATCCTAATTTCTTCAAACCCATGCTAAATTGCTCAAACCTCACATAAATTTTCGTTCGGATTCATCAAACCCATCCTAATTTCGTCAAACCCATGCTAATTTTGTCAAACCTCACATAAATTTTCAAACCTCACATAAATTTTCGTTCGGTTTCATCAAACCCATCCTAATTTCTTCACACCCATGCTAAATTGCTCAAACCTCACATAAATTTTCGTTCGGATTCATCAAACCCATCCTAATTTCGTCAAACCCATGCTAAATATGTCAAACCTCACATAAATTTTCAAACCACATAAATTTTCGTTCGGTTTCATCAAACCCATCCTAATTTCTTCAAACCCATGCTAAATTGCTCAAACCTCACATAAATTTTCAAACCACATAAATTTTCGTTCGGTTTCATCAAACCCATCCTAATTTCTTCAAACCCATGCTAAATTGCTCAAACCTCAGGTAAATTTTCAAACCACATAAATTTTCGTTCGGATTCATCAAACCCATCCTAATTTCGTCAAACCCATGCTAATTTTGTCAAACCTCACATAAATTTTCAAACCTCACATAAATTTTCGTTCGGTTTCATCAAACCCATCCTAATTTCGTCAAACCCATACTAAATATGTCAAACCTCACATAAATTTTCAAACCACATAAATTTTCGTTCGGTTTCATCAAACCCATCCTAATTTCTTCAAACCCATGCTAAATTGCTCAAACCTCAGATAAATTTTCAAACCTCACATAAATTTTCGTTCGGTTTCATCAAACCCATCCTAATTTCTTCAAACCCATGCTAAATTGCTCAAACCTCACATAAATTTTCGTTCGGATTCATCAAACCCATCCTAATTTCGTCAAACCCATGCTAAATATGTCAAACCTCACATAAATTTTCAAACCATATAAATTTTCGTTCGGTTTCATCAAACCCATCCTAATTTCTTCAAACCCATGCTAAATTGCTCAAACCTCACATAAATTTTCAAACCACATAAATTTTCGTTCGGTTTCATCAAACCCTTCCTAATTTCTTCAAACCCATGCTAAATTGCTCAAACCTCAGGTAAATTTTCAAACCACATAAATTTTCGTTCGGTTTCATCAAACCCATCCTAATTTCGTCAAACCCATGCTAAATATGTCAAACCTCACATAAATTTTCAAACCACATACATTTTCGTTCGGTTTCATCAAACCCATCCTAATTTCGTCAAACCCATGCTAATTTTGTCAAACCTCACATAAATTTTCAAACCTCACATAAATTTTCGTTCGGTTTCATCAAACCCATCCTAATTTCTTCAAACCCATGCTAAATTGCTCAAACCTCACATAAATTTTCGTTCGGATTCATCAAACCCATCCTAATTTCGTCAAACCCATGCTAAATATGTCAAACCTCACATAAATTTTCAAACCACATAAATTTTCGTTCGGTTTCATCAAACCCATCCTAATTTCTTCAAACCCATGCTAAATTGCTCAAACCTCACATAAATTTTCAAACCACATAAATTTTCGTTCGGTTTCATCAAACCCATCCTAATTTCTTCAAACCCATGCTAAATTGCTCAAACCTCAGATAAATTTTCAAACCACATAAATTTTCGTTCGGTTTCATCAAACCCATCCTAATTTCGTCAAACCCATGCTAAATATGTCAAACCTCACATAAATTTTCAAACCACATAAATTTTCGTTCGGTTTCATCAAACCCATCCTAATTTCTTCAAACCCATGCTAATTTGCTCAAACCTCAGATAAATTTTCAAACCTCATAAGTTTTCGTTCGGATTCATCAAACCCATCCTAATATCGTCAAACCCATGCTAATTTTGTCAAACCTCACATAAATTTTCGTTCGGTTTCATCAAACCCATCCTAATTTCTTCAAACCCATGCTAAATTGCTCAAACCTCACATAAATTTTCGTTCGGATTCATCAAACCCATCCTAGTTTCGTCAAACCCATGCTAAATATGTCAAACCTCACATAAATTTTCAAACCACATAAATTTTCGTTCGGTTTCATCAAACCCATCCTAATTTCTTCAAACCCATGCTAATTTGCTCAAACCTCAGATAAATTTTCAAACCTCATAAATTTTCGTTCGGATTCATCAAACCCATCCTAATTTCGTCAAACCCATGCTAATTTTGTCAAACCTCACATAAATTTTCAAACCTCACATAAATTTTCGTTCAGTTTCATCAAACCCATCCTAATTTCTTCAAACCCATGCTAAATTGCTCAAACCTCACATAAATTTTCAAACCACATAAATTTTCGTTCGGTTTCATCAAACCCATCCTAATTTCTTCAAACCCATGCTAATTTGCTCAAACCTCAGATAAATTTTCAAACCTCATAAATTTTCGTTCGGTTTCATCAAACCCATCCTAATTTCGTCAAACCCATGCTAAATATGTCAAACCTCACATAAATTTTCAAACCACATAAATTTTCGTTCGGTTTCATCAAACCCATCCTAATTTCTTCAAACCCATGCTAAATTGCTCAAACCTCAGATAAATTTTCAAACCTCACATAAATTTTCGTTCGGTTTCATCAAACCCATCCTAATTTCTTCAAACCCATGCTAAATTGCTCAAACCTCACATAAATTTTCGTTCGGATTCATCAAACCCATCCTAATTTCGTCAAACCCATGCTAAATATGTCAAACCTCACATAAATTTTCAAACCACATAAATTTTCGTTCGGTTTCATCAAACCCATCCTAATTTCTTCAAACCCATGCTAAATTGCTCAAACCTCACATAAATTTTCAAACCACATAAATTTTCGTTCGGTTTCATCAAACCCTTCCTAATTTCTTCAAACCCATGCTAAATTGCTCAAACCTCAGGTAAATTTTCAAACCACATAAATTTTCGTTCGGTTTCATCAAACCCATCCTAATTTCGTCAAACCCATGCTAAATATGTCAAACCTCACATAAATTTTCAAACCACATAAATTTTCGTTCGGTTTCATCAAACCCATCCTAATTTCTTCAAACCCATGCTAATTTGCTCAAACCTCAGATAAATTTTCAAACCTCATAAATTTTCGTTCGGATTCATCAAACCCATCCTAATTTCGTCAAACCCATGCTAATTTTGTCAAACCTCACATAAATTTTCAAACCTCACATAAATTTTCGTTCAGTTTCATCAAACCCATCCTAATTTCTTCAAACCCATGCTAAATTGCTCAAACCTCACATAAATTTTCAAACCACATAAATTTTCGTTCGGTTTCATCAAACCCATCCTAATTTCTTCAAACCCATGCTAATTTGCTCAAACCTCAGATAAATTTTCAAACCTCATAAATTTTCGTTCGGTTTCATCAAACCCATCCTAATTTCGTCAAACCCATGCTAAATATGTCAAACCTCACATAAATGTTCAAACCACATAAATTTTCGTTCGGTTTCATCAAACCCATCCTAATTTCTTCAAACCCATGCTAAATTGCTCAAACCTCAGATAAATTTTCAAACCTCACATACATTTTCGTTCGGTTTCATCAAACCCATCCTAATTTCTTCAAACCCATGCTAAATTGCTCAAACCTCAGGTAAATTTTCAAACCACATAAATTTTCGTTCGGTTTCATCAAACCCATCCTAATTTCGTCAAACCCATGCTAAATATGTCACACCTCACATAAATTTTCAAACCACATAAATTTTCGTTCGGTTTCATCAAACCCATCCTAATTTCTTCAAACCCATGCTAATTTGCTCAAACCTCAGATAAATTTTCAAACCTCATAAATTTTCGTTCGGATTCATCAAACCCATCCTAATTTCGTCAAACCCATGCTAAATATGTCAAACCTCACATAAATTTTAAAACCACATAAATTTTCGTTCGGTTTCATCAAACCCATCCTAATTTCTTCAAACCCATGCTAATTTGCTCAAACCTCAGATAAATTTTCAAATCTCATAAATTTTCGTTCGGATTCATCAAACCCATCCTAATTTCGTCAAACCCATGCTAATTTTGTCAAACCTCACATAAATTTTCAAACCTCACATAAATTTTCGTTCGGTTTCATCAAACCCATCCTAATTTCGTCAAACCCATGCTAAATATGTCAAACCTCACATAAATTTTAAAACCACATAAATTTTCGTTCGGTTTCATCAAACCCATCCTAATTTCTTCAAACCCATGCTAATTTGCTCAAACCTCAGATAAATTTTCAAACCTCATAAGTTTTCGTTCATATTCATCAAACCCATCCTAATTTCGTCAAACCCATGCTAATTTTGTCAAACCTCACATAAATTTTCGTTCGGTTTCATCAAACCCATCCTAATTTCTTCAAACCCATGCTAAATTGCTCAAACCTCACATAAATTTTCGTTCGGATTCATCAAACCCATCCTAATTTCGTCAAACCCATGCTAAATATGTCAAACCTCACATACATTTTCAAACCACATAAATTTTCGTTCGGTTTCATCAAACCCATCCTAATTTCTTCAAACCCATGCTAATTTGCTCAAACCTCAGATAAATTTTCAAACCTCATAAATTTTCGTTCGGATTCATCAAACCCATCCTAATTTCGTCAAACCCATGCTAATTTTGTCAAACCTCACATAAATTTTCAAACCTCACATAAATTTTCGTTCAGTTTCATCAAACCCATCCTAATTTCTTCAAACCCATGCTAAATTGCTCAAACCTCACATAAATTTTCAAACCACATAAATTTTCGTTCGGTTTCATCAAACCCATCCTAATTTCTTCAAACCCATGCTAATTTGCTCAAACCTCAGATAAATTTTCAAACCTCATAAATTTTCGTTCGGTTTCATCAAACCCATCCTAATTTCGTCAAACCCATGCTAAATATGTCAAACCTCACATAAATTTTCAAACCACATAAATTTTCGTTCGGTTTCATCAAACCCATCCTAATTTCTTCAAACCCATGCTAAATTGCTCAAACCTCAGATAAATTTTCAAACCTCACATAAATTTTCGTTCGGTTTCATCAAACCCATCCTAATTTCTTCAAACCCATGCTAAATTGCTCAAACCTCACATAAATTTTCGTTCGGATTCATCAAACCCATCCTAATTTCGTCAAACCCATGCTAAATATGTCAAACCTCACATAAATTTTCAAACCACATAAATTTTCGTTCGGTTTCATCAAACCCATCCTAATTTCTTCAAACCCATGCTAAATTGCTCAAACCTCACATAAATTTTCAAACCACATAAATTTTCGTTCGGTTTCATCAAACCCTTCCTAATTTCTTCAAACCCATGCTAAATTGCTCAAACCTCAGGTAAATTTTCAAACCACATAAATTTTCGTTCGGTTTCATCAAACCCATCCTAATTTCGTCAAACCCATGCTAAATATGTCAAACCTCACATAAATTTTCAAACCACATAAATTTTCGTTCGGTTTCATCAAACCCATCCTAATTTCTTCAAACCCATGCTAATTTGCTCAAACCTCAGATAAATTTTCAAACCTCATAAATTTTCGTTCGGATTCATCAAACCCATCCTAATTTCGTCAAACCCATGCTAATTTTGTCAAACCTCACATAAATTTTCAAACCTCATAAATTTTCGTTCGGTTTCATCAAACCCATCCTAATTTCGTCAAACCCATGCTAAATATGTCAAACCTCACATAAAATTTCAAACCACATAAATTTTCGTTCGGTTTCATCAAACCCATCCTAATTTCTTCAAACCCATGCTAAATTGCTCAAACCTCAGGTAAATTTTCAAACCTCACATAAATTTTCGTTCGGTTTCATCAAACCCATCCTAATTTCTTCAAACCCATGCTAAATTGCTCAAACCTCACATAAATTTTCGTTCGGATTCATCAAACCCATCCTAATTTCGTCAAACCCATGCTAAATATGTCAAACCTCACATAAATTTTCAAACCACATAAATTTTCGTTCGGTTTCATCAAACCCATCCTAATTTCTTCAAACCCATGCTAAATTGCTCAAACCTCACATAAATTTTCAAACCACATAAATTTTCGTTCGGTTTCATCAAACCCATCCTAATTTCTTCAAACCCATGCTAAATTGCTCAAACCTCAGGTAAATTTTCAAACCACATAAATTTTCGTTCGGTTTCATCAAACCCATCCTAATTTCGTCAAACCCATGCTAAATATGTCAAACCTCACATAAATTTTCAAACCACATAAATTTTCGTTCGGTTTCATCAAACCCATCCTAATTTCTTCAAACCCATGCTAAATTGCTCAAACCTCAGGTAAATTTTCAAACCACATAAATTTTCGTTCGGATTCATCAAACCCGTCCTAATTTCGTCAAACCCATGCTAATTTTGTCAAACCTCACATAAATTTTCAAACCTCACATAAATTTTCGTTCGGTTTCATCAAACCCATCCTAATTTCTTCAAACCCATGCTAAATTGCTCAAACCTCACATAAATTTTCGTTCGGATTCATCAAACCCATCCTAATTTCTTCAAACCCATGCTAAATTGCTCAAACCTCACATAAATTTTCGTTCGGATTCATCAAACCCATCCTAATTTCGTCAAACCCATGCTAAATATGTCAAACCTCACATAAATTTTCAAACCACATAAATTTTCGTTCGGTTTCATCAAACCCATCCTAATTTCTTCAAACCCATGCTAAATTGCTCAAACCTCACATAAATTTTCAAACCACATAAATTTTCGTTCGGTTTCATCAAACCCATCCTAATTTCTTCAAACCCATGCTAAATTGCTCAAACCTCAGATAAATTTTCAAACCACATAAATTTTCGTTCGGTTTCATCAAACCCATCCTAATTTCGTCAAACCCATGCTAAATATGTCAAACCTCACATAAATTTTCAAACCACATAAATTTTCGTTCGGTTTCATCAAACCCATCCTAATTTCGTCAAACCCATGCTAAATATGTCAAACCTCACATAAATTTTCAAACCACATAAATTTTCGTTCGGTTTCATCAAACCCATCCTAATTTCTTCAAACCCATGCTAAATTGCTCAAACCTCAGATAAATTTTCAAACCTCACATAAATTTTCGTTCGGTTTCATCAAACCCATCCTAATTTCTTCAAACCCATGCTAAATTGCTCAAACCTCACATAAATTTTCGTTCGGATTCATCAAACCCATCCTAATTTCGTCAAACCCATGCTAAATACGTCAAACCTCACATAAATTTTCAAACCACATAAATTTTCGTTCGGTTTCATCAAACCCATCCTAATTTCTTCAAACCCATGCTAAATTGCTCAAACCTCACATAAATTTTCAAACCACATAAATTTTCGTTCGGTTTCATCAAACCCATCCTAATTTCTTCAAACCCATGCTAAATTGCTCAAACCTCAGGTAAATTTTCAAACCACATAAATTTTCGTTCGGTTTCATCAAACCCATCCTAATTTCGTCAAACCCATGCTAAATATGTCAAACCTCACATAAATTTTCAAACCACATAAATTTTCGTTTGGTTTCATCAAACCCATCCTAATTTCTTCAAACCCATGCTAATTTGCTCAAACCTCAGATAAATTTTCAAACCTCATAAATTTTCGTTCGGATTCATCAAACCCATCCTAATTTCGTCAAACCCATGCTAATTTTGTCAAACCTCACATAAATTTTCAAACCTCACATAAATTTTCGTTCGGTTTCATCAAACCCATCCTAATTTCTTCAAACCCATGCTAAATTGCTCAAACCTCACATAAATTTTCGTTCGGATTCATCAAACCCATCCTAATTTCGTCAAACCCATGCTAAATATGTCAAACCTCACATAAATTTTAAAACCACATAAATTTTCGTTCGGTTTCATCAAACCCATCCTAATTTCTTCAAACCCATGCTAATTTGCTCAAACCTCAGATAAATTTTCAAATCTCATAAATTTTCGTTCGGATTCATCAAACCCATCCTAATTTCGTCAAACCCATGCTAATTTTGTCAAACCTCACATAAATTTTCAAACCTCACATAAATTTTCGTTCGGTTTCATCAAACCCATCCTAATTTCTTCAAACCCATGCTAAATTGCTCAAACCTCACATAAATTTTCGTTCGGATTCATCAAACCCATCCTAATTTCGTCAAACCCATGCTAAATTTGTCAAACCTCACATAAATTTTCAAACCACATAAATTTTCGTTCGGTTTCATCAAACCCATCCTAATTTCTTCAAACCCATGCTAATTTGCTCAAACCTCAGATAAATTTTCAAACCTCATAAATTTTCGTTCGGATTCAACAAACCCATCCTAATTTCGTCAAACCCATGCTAATTTTGTCAAACCTCACATAAATTTTCAAACCTCACATAAATTTTCGTTCAGTTTCATCAAACCCATCCTAATTTCTTCAAACCCATGCTAAATTGCTCAAACCTCACATAAATTTTCAAACCACATAAATTTTCGTTCGGTTTCATCAAACCCATCCTAATTTCTTCAAACCCATGCTAATTTGCTCAAACCTCAGATAAATTTTCAAACCTCATAAATTTTCGTTCGGTTTCATCAAACCCATCCTAATTTCGTCAAACCCATGCTAAATATGTCAAACCTCACATAAATTTTCAAACCACATAAATTTTCGTTCGGTTTCATCAAACCCATCCTAATTTCTTCAAACCCATGCTAAATTGCTCAAACCTCAGATAAATTTTCAAACCTCACATAAATTTTCGTTCGGTTTCATCAAACCCATTCTAATTTCTTCAAACCCATGCTAAATTGCTCAAACCTCACATAAATTTTCGTTCGGATTCATCAAACCCATCCTAATTTCGTCAAACCCATGCTAAATATGTCAAACCTCACATAAATTTTCAAACCACATAAATTTTCGTTCGGTTTCATCAAACCCATCCTAATTTCTTCAAACCCATGCTAAATTGCTCAAACCTCACATAAATTTTCAAACCACATAAATTTTCGTTCGGTTTCATCAAACCCATCCTAATTTCTTCAAACCCATGCTAAATTGCTCAAACCTCAGGTAAATTTTCAAACCACATAAATTTTCGTTCGGATTCATCAAACCCATCCTAATTTCGTCAAACCCATGCTAATTTTGTCAAACCTCACATAAATTTTCAAACCTCACATAAATTTTCGTTCGGTTTCATCAAACCCATCCTAATTTCTTCAAACCCATGCTAAATTGCTCAAACCTCACATAAATTTTCGTTCGGATTCATCAAACCCATCCTAATTTCTTCAAACCCATGCTAAATTGCTCAAACCTCACATAAATTTTCGTTCGAATTCATCAAACCCATCCTAATTTCGTCAAACCCATGCTAAATATGTCAAACCTCACATAAATTTTCAAACCACATAAATTTTCGTTCGGTTTCATCAAACCCATCCCAATTTCTTCAAACCCATGCTAAATTGCTCAAACCTCACATAAATTTTCAAACCACATAAATTTTCGTTCGGTTTCATCAAACCCATCCTAATTTCTTCAAACCCATGCTAAATTGCTCAAACCTCAGATAAATTTTCAAACCACATAAATTTTCGTTCGGTTTCATCAAACCCATCCTAATTTCGTCAAACCCATGCTAAATATGTCAAACCTCACATAAATTTTCAAACCACATAAATTTTCGTTCGGTTTCATCAAACCCATCCTAATTTCGTCAAACCCATGCTAAATATGTCAAACCTCACATAAATTTTCAAACCACATAAATTTTCGTTCGGTTTCATCAAACCCATCCCAATTTCTTCAAACCCATGCTAAATTGCTCAAACCTCAGATAAATTTTCAAACCTCACATAAATTTTCGTTCGGTTTCATCAAACCCATCCTAATTTCTTCAAACCCATGCTAAATTGCTCAAACCTCACATAAATTTTCGTTCGGATTCATCAAACCCATCCTAATTTCGTCAAACCCATGCTAATTTTGTCAAACCTCACATAAATTTTCAAACCTCACATAAATTTTCGTTCGGTTTCATCAAACCCATCCTAATTTCTTCAAACCCATGCTAAATTGCTCAAACCTCACATAAATTTTCGTTCGGATTCATCAAACCCATCCTAATTTCGTCAAACCCATGCTAAATATGTCAAACCTCACATAAATTTTCAAACCTCACATAAATTTTCGTTCGGTTTCATCAAACCCATCCTAATTTCTTCAAACCCATGCTAAATTGCTCAAACCTCACATAAATTTTCGTTCGGATTCATCAAACCCATCCTAATTTCTTCAAACCCATGCTAAATTTGTCAAACCTCACATAAATTTTCAAACCACATAAATTTTCGTTCGGTTTCATCAAACCCATCCTAATTTCTTCAAACCCATGCTAAATTGCTCAAACCTCACATAAATTTTCGTTCGGATTCATCAAACCCATCCTAATTTCGTCAAACCCATGCTAATTTTGTCAAACCTCACATAAATTTTCAAACCTCACATAAATTTTCGTTCAGTTTCATCAAACCCATCCTAATTTCTTCAAACCCATGCTAATTTGCTCAAACCTCAGATAAATTTTCAAACCTCATAAATTTTCGTTCGGTTTCATCAAACCCATCCTAATTTCTTCAAACCCATGCTAATTTGCTCAAACCTCAGATAAATTTTCAAACCTCATAAATTTTCGTTCGGTTTCATCAAACCCATCCTAATTTCGTCAAACCCATGCTAAATATGTCAAACCTCACATAAATTTTCAAACCACATAAATTTTCGTTCGGTTTCATCAAACCCATCCTAATTTCTTCAAACCCATGCTAAATTGCTCAAACCTCAGATAAATTTTCAAACCACATAAATTTTCGTTCGGTTTCATCAAACCCATTCTAATTTCTTCAAACCCATGCTAAATTGCTCAAACCTCACATAAATTTTCGTTCGGATTCATCAAACCCATCCTAATTTCGTCAAACCCATGCTAAATATGTCAAACCTCACATAAATTTTCAAACCACATAAATTTTCGTTCGGTTTCATCAAACCCATCCTAATTTCTTCAAACCCATGCTAAATTGCTCAAACCTCACATAAATTTTCAAACCACACAAATTTTCGTTCGGTTTCATCAAACCCATCCTAATTTCTTCAAACCCATGCTAAATTGCTCAAACCTCAGGTAAATTTTCAAACCACATAAATTTTCGTTCGGATTCATCAAACCCATCCTAATTTCGTCAAACCCATGCTAATTTTGTCAAACCTCACATAAATTTTCAAACCTCACATAAATTTTCGTTCGGTTTCATCAAACCCATCCTAATTTCTTCAAACCCATGCTAAATTGCTCAAACCTCACATAAATTTTCGTTCGGATTCATCAAACCCATCCTAATTTCTTCAAACCCATGCTAAATTGCTCAAACCTCACATAAATTTTCGTTCGGATTCATCAAACCCATCCTAATTTCGTCAAACCCATGCTAAATATGTCAAACCTCACATAAATTTTCAAACCACATAAATTTTCGTTCGGTTTCATCAAACCCATCCTAATTTCTTCAAACCCATGCTAAATTGCTCAAACCTCACATAAATTTTCAAACCACATAAATTTTCGTTCGGTTTCATCAAACCCATCCTAATTTCTTCAAACCCATGCTAAATTGCTCAAACCTCAGATAAATTTTCAAACCACATAAATTTTCGTTCGGTTTCATCAAACCCATCCTAATTTCGTCAAACCCATGCTAAATATGTCAAACCTCACATAAATTTTCAAACCACATAAATTTTCGTTCGGTTTCATCAAACCCATCCTAATTTCGTCAAACCCATGCTAAATATGTCAAACCTCACATAAATTTTCAAACCACATAAATTTTCGTTCGGTTTCATCAAACAAATCCTAATTTCTTCAAACCCATGCTAAATTGCTCAAACCTCAGATAAATTTTCAAACTTCACATAAATTTTCGTTCGGTTTCATCAAACCCATCCTAATTTCTTCAAACCCATGCTAAATTGCTCAAACCTCACATAAATTTTCGTTCGGATTCATCAAACCCATCCTAATTTCGTCAAACCCATGCTAATTTTGTCAAACCTCACATAAATTTTCAAACCTCACATAAATTTTCGTTCGGTTTCATCAAACCCATCCTAATTTCTTCAAACCCATGCTAAATTGCTCAAACCTCACATAAATTTTCGTTCGGATTCATCAAACCCATCCTAATTTCGTCAAACCCATGCTAAATATGTCAAACCTCACATAAATTTTCAAACCACATAAATTTTCGTTCGGTTTCATCAAACCCATCCTAATTTCGTCAAACCCATGCTAAATATGTCAAACCTCACATAAATTTTCAAACCACATAAATTTTCGTTCGGTTTCATCAAACAAATCCTAATTTCTTCAAACCCATGCTAAATTGCTCAAACCTCAGATAAATTTTCAAACTTCACATAAATTTTCGTTCGGTTTCATCAAACCCATCCTAATTTCTTCAAACCCATGCTAAATTGCTCAAACCTCACATAAATTTTCGTTCGGATTCATCAAACCCATCCTAATTTCGTCAAACCCATGCTAATTTTGTCAAACCTCACATAAATTTTCAAACCTCACATAAATTTTCGTTCGGTTTCATCAAACCCATCCTAATTTCTTCAAACCCATGCTAAATTGCTCAAACCTCACATAAATTTTCGTTCGGATTCATCAAACCCATCCTAATTTCGTCAAACCCATGCTAAATATGTCAAACCTCACATAAATTTTCAAACCACATAAATTTTCGTTCGGTTTCATCAAACCCATCCTAATTTCTTCAAACCCATGCTAAATTGCTCAAACCTCAGGTAAATTTTCAAACCACATAAATTTTCGTTCGGATTCATCAAACCCATCCTAATTTCGTCAAACCCATGCTAATTTTGTCAAACCTCACATAAATTTTCAAACCTCACATAAATTTTCGTTCGGTTTCATCAAACCCATCCTAATTTCTTCAAACCCATGCTAAATTGCTCAAACCTCACATAAATTTTCGTTCGGATTCATCAAACCCATCCTAATTTCTTCAAACCCATGCTAAATTGCTCAAACCTCACATAAATTTTCGTTCGAATTCATCAAACCCATCCTAATTTCGTCAAACCCATGCTAAATATGTCAAACCTCACATAAATTTTCAAACCACATAAATTTTCGTTCGGTTTCATCAAACCCATCCCAATTTCTTCAAACCCATGCTAAATTGCTCAAACCTCACATAAATTTTCAAACCACATAAATTTTCGTTCGGTTTCATCAAACCCATCCTAATTTCTTCAAACCCATGCTAAATTGCTCAAACCTCAGATAAATTTTCAAACCACATAAATTTTCGTTCGGTTTCATCAAACCCATCCTAATTTCGTCAAACCCATGCTAAATATGTCAAACCTCACATAAATTTTCAAACCACATAAATTTTCGTTCGGTTTCATCAAACCCATCCTAATTTCGTCAAACCCATGCTAAATATGTCAAACCTCACATAAATTTTCAAACCACATAAATTTTCGTTCGGTTTCATCAAACCCATCCTAATTTCTTCAAACCCATGCTAAATTGCTCAAACCTCAGATAAATTTTCAAACCTCACATAAATTTTCGTTCGGTTTCATCAAACCCATCCTAATTTCTTCAAACCCATGCTAAATTGCTCAAACCTCACATAAATTTTCGTTCGGATTCATCAAACCCATCCTAATTTCGTCAAACCCATGCTAATTTTGTCAAACCTCACATAAATTTTCAAACCTCACATAAATTTTCGTTCGGTTTCATCAAACCCATCCTAATTTCTTCAAACCCATGCTAAATTGCTCAAACCTCACATAAATTTTCGTTCGGATTCATCAAACCCATCCTAATTTCGTCAAACCCATGCTAAATATGTCAAACCTCACATAAATTTTCAAACCTCACATAAATTTTCGTTCGGTTTCATCAAACCCATCCTAATTTCTTCAAACCCATGCTAAATTGCTCAAACCTCACATAAATTTTCGTTCGGATTCATCAAACCCATCCTAATTTCTTCAAACCCATGCTAAATTTGTCAAACCTCACATAAATTTTCAAACCACATAAATTTTCGTTCGGTTTCATCAAACCCATCCTAATTTCTTCAAACCCATGCTAAATTGCTCAAACCTCACATAAATTTTCGTTCGGATTCATCAAACCCATCCTAATTTCGTCAAACCCATGCTAATTTTGTCAAACCTCACATAAATTTTCAAACCTCACATAAATTTTCGTTCAGTTTCATCAAACCCATCCTAATTTCTTCAAACCCATGCTAATTTGCTCAAACCTCAGATAAATTTTCAAACCTCATAAATTTTCGTTCGGTTTCATCAAACCCATCCTAATTTCTTCAAACCCATGCTAATTTGCTCAAACCTCAGATAAATTTTCAAACCTCATAAATTTTCGTTCGGTTTCATCAAACCCATCCTAATTTCGTCAAACCCATGCTAAATATGTCAAACCTCACATAAATTTTCAAACCACATAAATTTTCGTTCGGTTTCATCAAACCCATCCTAATTTCTTCAAACCCATGCTAAATTGCTCAAACCTCAGATAAATTTTCAAACCTCACATAAATTTTCGTTCGGTTTCATCAAACCCATTCTAATTTCTTCAAACCCATGCTAAATTGCTCAAACCTCACATAAATTTTCGTTCGGATTCATCAAACCCATCCTAATTTCGTCAAACCCATGCTAAATATGTCAAACCTCACATAAATTTTCAAACCACATAAATTTTCGTTCGGTTTCATCAAACCCATCCTAATTTCTTCAAACCCATGCTAAATTGCTCAAACCTCACATAAATTTTCAAACCACACAAATTTTCGTTCGGTTTCATCAAACCCATCCTAATTTCTTCAAACCCATGCTAAATTGCTCAAACCTCAGGTAAATTTTCAAACCACATAAATTTTCGTTCGGATTCATCAAACCCATCCTAATTTCGTCAAACCCATGCTAATTTTGTCAAACCTCACATAAATTTTCAAACCTCACATAAATTTTCGTTCGGTTTCATCAAACCCATCCTAATTTCTTCAAACCCATGCTAAATTGCTCAAACCTCACATAAATTTTCGTTCGGATTCATCAAACCCATCCTAATTTCTTCAAACCCATGCTAAATTGCTCAAACCTCACATAAATTTTCGTTCGGATTCATCAAACCCATCCTAATTTCGTCAAACCCATGCTAAATATGTCAAACCTCACATAAATTTTCAAACCACATAAATTTTCGTTCGGTTTCATCAAACCCATCCTAATTTCTTCAAACCCATGCTAAATTGCTCAAACCTCACATAAATTTTCAAACCACATAAATTTTCGTTCGGTTTCATCAAACCCATCCTAATTTCTTCAAACCCATGCTAAATTGCTCAAACCTCAGATAAATTTTCAAACCACATAAATTTTCGTTCGGTTTCATCAAACCCATCCTAATTTCGTCAAACCCATGCTAAATATGTCAAACCTCACATAAATTTTCAAACCACATAAATTTTCGTTCGGTTTCATCAAACAAATCCTAATTTCTTCAAACCCATGCTAAATTGCTCAAACCTCAGATAAATTTTCAAACTTCACATAAATTTTCGTTCGGTTTCATCAAACCCATCCTAATTTCTTCAAACCCATGCTAAATTGCTCAAACCTCACATAAATTTTCGTTCGGATTCATCAAACCCATCCTAATTTCGTCAAACCCATGCTAATTTTGTCAAACCTCACATAAATTTTCAAACCTCACATAAATTTTCGTTCGGTTTCATCAAACCCATCCTAATTTCTTCAAACCCATGCTAAATTGCTCAAACCTCACATAAATTTTCGTTCGGATTCATCAAACCCATCCTAATTTCGTCAAACCCATGCTAAATATGTCAAACCTCACATAAATTTTCAAACCACATAAATTTTCGTTCGGTTTCATCAAACCCATCCTAATTTCTTCAAACCCATGCTAAATTGCTCAAACCTCACATAAATTTTCAAACCACATAAATTTTCGTTCGGTTTCATCAAACCCATCCTAATTTCTTCAAACCCATGCTAAATTGCTCAAACCTCAGGTAAATTTTCAAACCACATAAATTTTCGTTCGGATTCATCAAACCCATCCTAATTTCGTCAAACCCATGCTAATTTTGTCAAACCTCACATAAATTTTCAAACCTCACATAAATTTTCGTTCGGTTTCATCAAACCCATCCTAATTTCGTCAAACCCATACTAAATATGTCAAACCTCACATAAATTTTCAAACCACATAAATTTTCGTTCGGTTTCATCAAACCCATCCTAATTTCTTCAAACCCATGCTAAATTGCTCAAACCTCAGATAAATTTTCAAACCTCACATAAATTTTCGTTCGGTTTCATCAAACCCATCCTAATTTCTTCAAACCCATGCTAAATTGCTCAAACCTCACATAAATTTTCGTTCGGATTCATCAAACCCATCCTAATTTCGTCAAACCCATGCTAAATATGTCAAACCTCACATAAATTTTCAAACCATATAAATTTTCGTTCGGTTTCATCAAACCCATCCTAATTTCTTCAAACCCATGCTAAATTGCTCAAACCTCACATAAATTTTCAAACCACATAAATTTTCGTTCGGTTTCATCAAACCCTTCCTAATTTCTTCAAACCCATGCTAAATTGCTCAAACCTCAGGTAAATTTTCAAACCACATAAATTTTCGTTCGGTTTCATCAAACCCATCCTAATTTCGTCAAACCCATGCTAAATATGTCAAACCTCACATAAATTTTCAAACCACATACATTTTCGTTCGGTTTCATCAAACCCATCCTAATTTCGTCAAACCCATGCTAATTTTGTCAAACCTCACATAAATTTTCAAACCTCACATAAATTTTCGTTCGGTTTCATCAAACCCATCCTAATTTCTTCAAACCCATGCTAAATTGCTCAAACCTCACATAAATTTTCGTTCGGATTCATCAAACCCATCCTAATTTCGTCAAACCCATGCTAAATATGTCAAACCTCACATAAATTTTCAAACCACATAAATTTTCGTTCGGTTTCATCAAACCCATCCTAATTTCTTCAAACCCATGCTAAATTGCTCAAACCTCACATAAATTTTCAAACCACATAAATTTTCGTTCGGTTTCATCAAACCCATCCTAATTTCTTCAAACCCATGCTAAATTGCTCAAACCTCAGATAAATTTTCAAACCACATAAATTTTCGTTCGGTTTCATCAAACCCATCCTAATTTCGTCAAACCCATGCTAAATATGTCAAACCTCACATAAATTTTCAAACCACATAAATTTTCGTTCGGTTTCATCAAACCCATCCTAATTTCTTCAAACCCATGCTAATTTGCTCAAACCTCAGATAAATTTTCAAACCTCATAAGTTTTCGTTCGGATTCATCAAACCCATCCTAATATCGTCAAACCCATGCTAATTTTGTCAAACCTCACATAAATTTTCGTTCGGTTTCATCAAACCCATCCTAATTTCTTCAAACCCATGCTAAATTGCTCAAACCTCACATAAATTTTCGTTCGGATTCATCAAACCCATCCTAGTTTCGTCAAACCCATGCTAAATATGTCAAACCTCACATAAATTTTCAAACCACATAAATTTTCGTTCGGTTTCATCAAACCCATCCTAATTTCTTCAAACCCATGCTAATTTGCTCAAACCTCAGATAAATTTTCAAACCTCATAAATTTTCGTTCGGATTCATCAAACCCATCCTAATTTCGTCAAACCCATGCTAAATATGTCAAACCTCACATACATTTTCAAACCACATAAATTTTCGTTCGGTTTCATCAAACCCATCCTAATTTCTTCAAACCCATGCTAATTTGCTCAAACCTCAGATAAATTTTCAAACCTCATAAATTTTCGTTCGGATTCATCAAACCCATCCTAATTTCGTCAAACCCATGCTAATTTTGTCAAACCTCACATAAATTTTCAAACCTCACATAAATTTTCGTTCAGTTTCATCAAACCCATCCTAATTTCTTCAAACCCATGCTAAATTGCTCAAACCTCACATAAATTTTCAAACCACATAAATTTTCGTTCGGTTTCATCAAACCCATCCTAATTTCTTCAAACCCATGCTAATTTGCTCAAACCTCAGATAAATTTTCAAACCTCATAAATTTTCGTTCGGTTTCATCAAACCCATCCTAATTTCGTCAAACCCATGCTAAATATGTCAAACCTCACATAAATTTTCAAACCACATAAATTTTCGTTCGGTTTCATCAAACCCATCCTAATTTCTTCAAACCCATGCTAAATTGCTCAAACCTCAGATAAATTTTCAAACCTCACATAAATTTTCGTTCGGTTTCATCAAACCCATCCTAATTTCTTCAAACCCATGCTAAATTGCTCAAACCTCACATAAATTTTCGTTCGGATTCATCAAACCCATCCTAATTTCGTCAAACCCATGCTAAATATGTCAAACCTCACATAAATTTTCAAACCACATAAATTTTCGTTCGGTTTCATCAAACCCATCCTAATTTCTTCAAACCCATGCTAAATTGCTCAAACCTCACATAAATTTTCAAACCACATAAATTTTCGTTCGGTTTCATCAAACCCTTCCTAATTTCTTCAAACCCATGCTAATTTGCTCAAACCTCAGGTAAATTTTCAAACCACATAAATTTTCGTTCGGTTTCATCAAACCCATCCTAATTTCTTCAAACCCATGCTAAATTGCTCAAACCTCAGGTAAATTTTCAAACCACATAAATTTTCGTTCGGTTTCATCAAACCCATCCTAATTTCGTCAAACCCATGCTAAATATGTCACACCTCACATAAATTTTCAAACCACATAAATTTTCGTTCGGTTTCATCAAACCCATCCTAATTTCTTCAAACCCATGCTAATTTGCTCAAACCTCAGATAAATTTTCAAACCTCATAAATTTTCGTTCGGATTCATCAAACCCATCCTAATTTCGTCAAACCCATGCTAATTTTGTCAAACCTCACATAAATTTTCGTTCGGTTTCATCAAACCCATCCTAATTTCTTCAAACCCATGCTAAATTGCTCAAACCTCACATAAATTTTCGTTCGGATTCATCAAACCCATCCTAATTTCGTCAAACCCATGCTAAATATGTCAAACCTCACATAAATTTTAAAACCACATAAATTTTCGTTCGGTTTCATCAAACCCATCCTAATTTCTTCAAACCCATGCTAATTTGCTCAAACCTCAGATAAATTTTCAAATCTCATAAATTTTCGTTCGGATTCATCAAACCCATCCTAATTTCGTCAAACCCATGCTAATTTTGTCAAACCTCACATAAATTTTCAAACCTCACATAAATTTTCGTTCGGTTTCATCAAACCCATCCTAATTTCGTCAAACCCATGCTAAATATGTCAAACCTCACATAAATTTTAAAACCACATAAATTTTCGTTCGGTTTCATCAAACCCATCCTAATTTCTTCAAACCCATGCTAATTTGCTCAAACCTCAGATAAATTTTCAAACCTCATAAGTTTTCGTTCATATTCATCAAACCCATCCTAATTTCGTCAAACCCATGCTAATTTTGTCAAACCTCACATAAATTTTCGTTCGGTTTCATCAAACCCATCCTAATTTCTTCAAACCCATGCTAAATTGCTCAAACCTCACATAAATTTTCGTTCGGATTCATCAAACCCATCCTAATTTCGTCAAACCCATGCTAAATATGTCAAACCTCACATACATTTTCAAACCACATAAATTTTCGTTCGGTTTCATCAAACCCATCCTAATTTCTTCAAACCCATGCTAATTTGCTCAAACCTCAGATAAATTTTCAAACCTCATAAATTTTCGTTCGGATTCATCAAACCCATCCTAATTTCGTCAAACCCATGCTAATTTTGTCAAACCTCACATAAATTTTCGTTCAGTTTCATCAAACCCATCCTAATTTCTTCAAACCCATGCTAAATTGCTCAAACCTCACATAAATTTTCAAACCACATAAATTTTCGTTCGGTTTCATCAAACCCATCCTAATTTCTTCAAACCCATGCTAATTTGCTCAAACCTCAGATAAATTTTCAAACCTCATAAATTTTCGTTCGGTTTCATCAAACCCATCCTAATTTCGTCAAACCCATGCTAAATATGTCAAACCTCACATAAATTTTCAAACCACATAAATTTTCGTTCGGTTTCATCAAACCCATCCTAATTTCTTCAAACCCATGCTAAATTGCTCAAACCTCAGATAAATTTTCAAACCTCACATAAATTTTCGTTCGGTTTCATCAAACCCATCCTAATTTCTTCAAACCCATGCTAAATTGCTCAAACCTCACATAAATTTTCGTTCGGATTCATCAAACCCATCCTAATTTCGTCAAACCCATGCTAAATATGTCAAACCTCACATAAATTTTCAAACCACATAAATTTTCGTTCGGTTTCATCAAACCCATCCTAATTTCTTCAAACCCATGCTAAATTGCTCAAACCTCACATAAATTTTCAAACCACATAAATTTTCGTTCGGTTTCATCAAACCCTTCCTAATTTCTTCAAACCCATGCTAAATTGCTCAAACCTCAGGTAAATTTTCAAACCACATAAATTTTCGTTCGGTTTCATCAAACCCATCCTAATTTCGTCAAACCCATGCTAAATATGTCAAACCTCACATAAATTTTCAAACCACATAAATTTTCGTTCGGTTTCATCAAACCCATCCTAATTTCTTCAAACCCATGCTAATTTGCTCAAACCTCAGATAAATTTTCAAACCTCATAAATTTTCGTTCGGATTCATCAAACCCATCCTAATTTCGTCAAACCCATGCTAATTTTGTCAAACCTCACATAAATTTTCAAACCTCATAAATTTTCGTTCGGTTTCATCAAACCCATCCTAATTTCGTCAAACCCATGCTAAATATGTCAAACCTCACATAAAATTTCAAACCACATAAATTTTCGTTCGGTTTCATCAAACCCATCCTAATTTCTTCAAACCCATGCTAAATTGCTCAAACCTCAGGTAAATTTTCAAACCTCACATAAATTTTCGTTCGGTTTCATCAAACCCATCCTAATTTCTTCAAACCCATGCTAAATTGCTCAAACCTCACATAAATTTTCGTTCGGATTCATCAAACCCATCCTAATTTCGTCAAACCCATGCTAAATATGTCAAACCTCACATAAATTTTCAAACCACATAAATTTTCGTTCGGTTTCATCAAACCCATCCTAATTTCTTCAAACCCATGCTAAATTGCTCAAACCTCACATAAATTTTCAAACCACATAAATTTTCGTTCGGTTTCATCAAACCCATCCTAATTTCTTCAAACCCATGCTAAATTGCTCAAACCTCAGGTAAATTTTCAAACCACATAAATTTTCGTTCGGTTTCATCAAACCCATCCTAATTTCGTCAAACCCATGCTAAATATGTCAAACCTCACATAAATTTTCAAACCACATAAATTTTCGTTCGGTTTCATCAAACCCATCCTAATTTCTTCAAACCCATGCTAATTTGCTCAAACCTCAGATAAATTTTCAAACCTCATAAATTTTCGTTCGGATTCATCAAACCCATCCTAATTTCATCAAACCCATGCTAATTTTGTCAAACCTCACATAAATTTTCAAACCTCACATAAATTTTCGTTCGGTTTCATCAAACCCATCCTAATTTCTTCAAACCCATGCTAAATTGCTCAAACCTCACATAAATTTTCAAACCACATAAATTTTCGTTCGGTTTCATCAAACCCATCCTAATTTCTTCAAACCCATGCTAAATTGCTCAAACCTCAGATAAATTTTCAAACCACATAAATTTTCGTTCGGTTTCATCAAACCCATCCTAATTTCGTCAAACCCATGCTAAATATGTCAAACCTCACATAAATTTACAAACCACATAAATTTTCGTTCGGTTTCATCAAACCCATCCTAATTTCTTCAAACCCATGCTAATTTGCTCAAACCTCAGATAAATTTTCAAACCTCATAAATTTTCGTTCGGATTCATCAAACTCATCCTAATTTCGTCAAACCCATGCTAATTTTGTCAAACCTCACATAAATTTTCAAACCTCACATAAATTTTCGTTCGGTTTCATCAAACCCATCCTAATTTCTTCAAACCCATGCTAAATTGCTCAAACCTCACATAAATTTTCGTTCGGATTCATCAAACCCATCCTAATTTCGTCAAACCCATGCTAAATATGTCAAACCTCACATAAATTTTAAAACCACATAAATTTTCGTTCGGTTTCATCAAACCCATCCTAATTTCTTCAAACCCATGCTAATTTGCTCAAACCTCAGATAAATTTTCAAACCTCATACATTTTCGTTCGGTTTCATCAAACCCATCCTAATTTCGTCAAACCCATGCTAAATATGTCAAACCTCACATAAATTTTCAAACCACATAAATTTTCGTTCGGTTTCATCAAACCCATCCTAATTTCTTCAAACCCATGCTAAATTGCTCAAACCTCACATAAATTCTCGTTCGGATTCATCAAACCCATCCTAATTTCGTCAAACCCATGCTAAATATGTCAAACCTCACATAAATTTTCAAACCACATAAATTTTCGTTCGGTTTCATCAAACCCATCCTAATTTCTTCAAACCCATGCTAAATTGCTCAAACCTCACATAAATTTTCAAACCACATAAATTTTCGTTCGGTTTCATCAAACCCATCCTAATTTCTTCAAACCCATGCTAAATTGCTCAAACCTCAGATAAATTTTCAAACCTCATAAATTTTCGTTCGGATTCATCAAACCCATCCTAATTTCGTCAAACCCATGCTAATTTTGTCAAACCTCACATAAATTTTCAAACCTCACATAAATTTTCGTTCGGTTTCATCAAACCCATCCTAATTTCGTCAAACCCATGCTAAATATGTCAAACCTCACATAAATTTTCAAACCACATAAATTTTCGTTCGGTTTCATCAAACCCATCCTAATTTCTTCAAACCCATGCTAATTTGCTCAAACCTCAGATAAATTTTCAAACCTCATAAATTTTCGTTCGGATTCATCAAACCCATCCTAATTTCGTCAAACCCATGCTAATTTTGTCAAACCTCACATAAATTTTCAAACCTCACATGAATTTTCGTTCGGTTTCATCAAACCCATCCTAATTTCTTCAAACCCATGCTAAATTGCTCAAACCTCACATAAATTTTCGTTCGGAATCATCAAACCCATCCTAATTTCGTCAAACCCATGCTAAATATGTCAAACCTCACATAAATTTTAAAACCACATAAATTTTCGTTCGGATTCATCAAACCCATCCTAATTTCTTCAAACCCATGCTAATTTGCTCAAACCTCAGATAAATTTTCAAACCTCATAAATTTTCGTTCGGTTTCATCAAACCCATCCTAATTTCGTCAAACCCATGCTAAATATGTCAAACCTCACATAAATTTTCAAACCACATAAATTTTCGTTCGGTTTCATCAAACCCATCCTAATTTCTTCAAACCCATGCTAAATTGCTCAAACCTCAGATAAATTTTCAAACCTCACATAAATTTTCGTTCGGTTTCATCAAACCCATCCTAATTTCTTCAAACCCATGCTAAATTGCTCAAACCTCACATAAATTTTCGTTCGGATTCATCAAACCCATCCTAATTTCGTCAAACCCATGCTAATTTTGTCAAACCTCACATAAATTTTCAAACCTCACATAAATTTTCGTTCGGTTTCATCAAACCCATCCTAATTTCTTCAAACCCATGCTAAATTGCTCAAACCTCACATAAATTTTCGTTCGGATTCATCAAACCCATCCTAATTTCGTCAAACCCATGCTAAATTGCTCAAACCTCACATAAATTTTCGTTCGGATTCATCAAACCCATCCTAATTTCGTCAAACCCATGCTAATTTGCTCAAACCTCAGATAAATTTTCAAACCTCATAAATTTTCGTTCGGTTTCATCAAACCCATCCTAATTTCGTCAAACCCATGCTAAATATGTCAAACCTCACATAAATTTTCAAACTACATAAATTTTCGTTCGGTTTCATCAAACCCATCCTAATTTCTTCAAACCAATGCTAAATTGCTCAAACCTCAGATAAATTTTCAAACCTCACAAATTTTCGTTCGGTTTCATCAAACCCATCCTAATTTCTTCAAACCCATGCTAAA
>CAKZFB020000017.1:0-165516 GCA_936432065.2 Rutpela maculata
AAACCACATAAATTTTCGTTCGGTTTCATCAAACCCATCCTAATTTCGTCAAACCCATACTAAATATGTCAAACCTCACATAAATTTTCAAACCTCACATAAATTTTCGTTCGGTTTCATCAAACCCATCCTAATTTCTTCAAACCCATGCTAAATTGCTCAAACCTCACATAAATTTTCAAACCACATAAATTTTCGTTCGGTTTCATCAAACCCATCCTAATTTCTTCAAACCCATGCTAATTTGCTCAAACCTCAGATAAATTTTCAAACCTCATAAATTTTCGTTCGGATTCATCAAACCAATCCTAATTTCATCAAACCCATCCTAATTTCTTCAAACCCATGCTAAATTGCTCAAACCTCACATAAATTTTCAAACCACATAAATTTTCGTTCGGTTTCATCAAACCCATCCTAATTTCATCAAACCCATCCTAATTTCTTCAAACCCATGCTAAATTGCTCAAACCTCAGGTAAATTTTCAAACCACATAAATTTTCGTTCGGTTTCATCAAACCCATCCTAATTTCGTCAAACCCATGCTAAATATGTCAAACCTCACATAAATTTTCAAACCTCACATAAATTTTCGTTCGGTTTCATCAAACCCATCCTAATTTCTTCAAACCCATGCTAAATTGCTCAAACCTCACATAAATTTTCAAACCACATAAATTTTCGTTCGGTTTCATCAAACCCATCCTAATTTCTTCAAACCCATGCTAATTTGCTCAAACCTCAGATAAATTTTCAAACCTCATAAATTTTCGTTCGGATTCATCAAACCCATCCTAATTTCATCAAACCCATCCTAATTTCTTCAAACCCATGCAAAATTGCTCAAACCTCACATAAATTTTCAAACCACATAAATTTTCGTTCGGTTTCATCAAACCCATCCTAATTTCATCAAACCCATCCTAATTTCTTCAAACCCATGCTAAATTGCTCAAACCTCAGGTAAATTTTCAAACCACATAAATTTTCGTTCGGTTTCATCAAACCCATCCTAATTTCGTCAAACCCATGCTAAATATGTCAAACCTCACATAAATTTTCAAACCTCACATAAATTTTCGTTCGGTTTCATCAAACCCATCCTAATTTCTTCAAACCCATGCTAAATTGCTCAAACCTCACATAAATTTTCAAACCACATAAATTTTCGTTCGGTTTCATCAAACCCATCCTAATTTCATCAAACCCATCCTAATTTCTTCAAACCCATGCTAAATTGCTCAAACCTCAGGTAAATTTTCAAACCACATAAATTTTCGTTCGGTTTCATCAAACCCATCCTAATTTCGTCAAACCCATGCTAAATATGTCAAACCTCACATAAATTTTCAAACCTCACATAAATTTTGGTTCGGTTTCATCAAACCCATCCTAATTTCTTCAAACCCATGCTAAATTGCTCAAACCTCACATAAATTTTCAAACCACATAAATTTTCGTTCGGTTTCATCAAACCCATCCTAATTTCTTCAAACCCATGCTAATTTGCTCAAACCTCAGATAAATTTTCAAACCTCATAAATTTTCGTTCGGTTTCATCAAACCCATCCTAATTTCTTCAAACCCATGCTAATTTGCTCAAACCTCAGATAAATTTTCAAACCTCATAAATTTTCGTTCGGATTCATCAAACCCATCCTAATTTCATCAAACCCATCCTAATTTCTTCAAACCCATGCTAAATTGCTCAAACCTCACATACATTTTCAAACCACATAAATTTTCGTTCGGTTTCATCAAACCCATCCTAATTTCATCAAACCCATCCTAATTTCTTCAAACCCATGCTAAATTGCTCAAACCTCAGGTAAATTTTCAAACCACATAAATTTTCGTTCGGTTTCATCAAACCCATCCTAATTTCGTCAAACCCATGCTAAATATGTCAAACCTCACATCAATTTTCAAACCTCACATAAATTTTCGTTCGGTTTCATCAAACCCATCCTAATTTCTTCAAACCCATGCTAAATTGCTCAAACCTCACATAAATTTTCAAACCACATAAATTTTCGTTCGGTTTCATCAAACCCATCCTAATTTCTTCAAACCCATGCTAATTTGCTCAAACCTCAGATAAATTTTCAAACCTCATAAATTTTCGTTCGGATTCATCAAACCCATCCTAATTTCATCAAACCCATCCTAATTTCTTCAAACCCATGCTAAATTGCTCAAACCTCGGGTAAATTTTCAAACCACATAAATTTTCGTTCGGTTTCATCAAACCCATCCTAATTTCGTCAAACCCATGCTAAATATGTCAAACCTCACATAAATTTTCAAACCACATAAATTTTCGTTCGGTTTCATCAAACCCATCCTAATTTCGTCAAACCCATGCTAAATATGTCAAACCTCACATAAATTTTCAAACCACATAAATTTTCGTTCGGTTTCATCAAACCCATCCTAATTTCTTCAAACCCATGCTAATTTGCTCAAACCTCAGATACATTTTCAAACCTCATAAATTTTCGTTCGGATTCATCAAACCCATCCTAATTTCGTCAAACCCATGCTAATTTTGTCAAACCTCACATAAATTTTCAAACCTCACATAAATTTTCGTTCGGTTTCATCAAACCCATCCTAATTTCTTCAAACCCATGCTAAATTGCTCAAACCTCACATAAATTTTCAAACCACATAAATTTTCGATCGGTTTCATCAAACCCATCCTAATTTCATCAAACCCATCCTAATTTCTTCAAACCCATGCTAAATTGCTCAAACCTCAGGTAAATTTTCAAACCACATAAATTTTCGTTCTGTTTCATCAAACCCATCCTAATTTCGTCAAACCCATGCTAAATATGTCAAACCTCACATAAATTTTCAAACCTCACATAAATTTTCGTTCGGTTTCATCAAACCCATCCTAATTTCTTCAAACCCATGCTAAATTGCTCAAACCTCACATAAATTTTCAAACCACATAAATTTTCGTTCGGTTTCATCAAACCCATCCTAATTTCTTCAAACCCATGCTAATTTGCTCAAACCTCAGATAAATTTTCAAACCTCATAAATTTTCGTTCGGATTCATCAAACCCATCCTAATTTCATCAAACCCATCCTAATTTCTTCAAACCCATGCTAAATTGCTCAAACCTCAGGTAAATTTTCAAACCACATAAATTTTCGTTCGGTTTCATCAAACCCATCCTAATTTCGTCAAACCCATGCTAAATATGTCAAACCTCACATAAATTTTCAAACCACATAAATTTTCGTTCGGTTTCATCAAACCCATCCTAATTTCTTCAAACCCATGCTAATTTGCTCAAACCTCAGATAAATTTTCAAACCTCATAAATTTTCGTTCGGATTCATCAAACCCATCCTAATTTCGTCAAACCCATGCTAATTTTGTCAAACCTCACATAAATTTTCAAACCTCACATAAATTTTCGTTCGGTTTCATCAAACCCATCCTAATTTCTTCAAACCCATGCTAAATTGCTCAAACCTCACATAAATTTTCAAACCACATAAATTTTCGTTCGGTTTCATCAAACCCATCCTAATTTCATCAAACCCATCCTAATTTCTTCAAACCCATGCTAAATTGCTCAAACCTCAGGTAAATTTTCAAACCACATAAATTTTCGTTCGGTTTCATCAAACCCATCCTAATTTCGTCAAACCCATGCTAAATATGTCAAACCTCACATAAATTTTCAAACCTCACATAAATTTTGGTTCGGTTTCATCAAACCCATCCTAATTTCTTCAAACCCATGCTAAATTGCTCAAACCTCACATAAATTTTCAAACCACATAAATTTTCGTTCGGTTTCATCAAACCCATCCTAATTTCATCAAACCCATCCTAATTTCTTCAAACCCATGCTAAATTGCTCAAACCTCAGGTAAATTTTCAAACCACATAAATTTTCGTTCGGTTTCATCAAACCCATCCTAATTTCGTCAAACCCATGCTAAATATGTCAAACCTCACATAAATTTTCAAACCTCACATAAATTTTCGTTCGGTTTCATCAAACCCATCCTAATTTCTTCAAACCCATGCTAAATTGCTCAAACCTCACATAAATTTTCAAACCACATAAATTTTCATTCGGTTTCATCAAACCCATCTTAATTTCTTCAAACCCATGCTAATTTGCTCAAACCTCAGATAAATTTTCAAACCTCATAAATTTTCGTTCGGATTCATCAAACCCATCCTAATTTCATCAAACCCATCCTAATTTCTTCAAACCCATGCTAAATTGCTCAAACCTCACATAAATTTTCAAACCACATAAATTTTCGTTCGGTTTCATCAAACCCATCCTAATTTCATCAAACCCATCCTAATTTCTTCAAACCCATGCTAAATTGCTCAAACCTCAGGTAAATTTTCAAACCACATAAATTTTCGTTCGGTTTCATCAAACCCATCCTAATTTCGTCAAACCCATGCTAAATATGTCAAACCTCACATAAATTTTCGTTCGGTTTCATCAAACCCATCCTAATTTCTTCAAACCCATGCTAAATTGCTCAAACCTCACATAAATTTTCAAACCACATAAATTTTCGTTCGGTTTCATCAAACCCATCCTAATTTCATCAAACCCATCCTAATTTCTTCAAACCCATGCTAAATTGCTCAAACCTCAGGTAAATTTTCAAACCACATAAATTTTCGTTCGGTTTCATCAAACCCATCCTAATTTCGTCAAACCCATGCTAAATATGTCAAACCTCACATAAATTTTCAAACCTCACATAAATTTTCGTTCGGTTTCATCAAACCCATCCTAATTTCTTCAAACCCATGCTAAATTGCTCAAACCTCACATAAATTTTCAAACCACATAAATTTTCGTTCGGTTTCATCAAACCCATCCTAATTTCTTCAAACCCATGATAATTTGCTCAAACCTCAGATAAATTTTCAAACCTCATAAATTTTCGTTCGGATTCATCAAACCCATCCTAATTTCATCAAACCCATCCTAATTTCTTCAAACCCATGCTAAATTGCTCAAACCTCACATAAATTTTCAAACCACATAAATTTTCGTTCGGTTTCATCAAACCCATCCTAATTTCATCAAACCCATCCTAATTTCTTCAAACCCATGCTAAATTGCTCAAACCTCAGGTAAATTTTCAAACCACATAAATTTTCGTTCGGTTTCATCAAACCCATCCTAATTTCGTCAAACCCATGCTAAATATGTCAAACCTCACATAAATTTTCAAACCTCACATAAATTTTCGTTCGGTTTCATCAAACCCATCCTAATTTCTTCAAACCCATGCTAAATTGCTCAAACCTCACATAAATTTTCAAACCACATAAATTTTCGTTCGGTTTCATCAAACCCATCCTAATTTCTTCAAACCCATGCTAATTTGCTCAAACCTCAGATAAATTTTCAAACCTCATAAATTTTCGTTCGGATTCATCAAACCCATCCTAATTTCATCAAACCCATCCTAATTTCTTCAAACCCATGCTAAATTGCTCAAACCTCAGGTAAATTTTCAAACCACATAAATTTTCGTTCGGTTTCATCAAACCCATCCTAATTTCGTCAAACCCATGCTAATTTTGTCAAACCTCACATAAATTTTCAAACCTCACATAAATTTTCGTTCGGTTTCATCAAACCCATCCTAATTTCTTCAAACCCATGCTAAATTGCTCAAACCTCACATAAATTTTCAAACCACATAAATTTTCGTTCGGTTTCATCAAACCCATCCTAATTTCATCAAACCCATCCTAATTTCTTCAAACCCATGCTAAATTGCTCAAACCTCAGGTAAATTTTCAAACCACATAAATTTTCGTTCGGTTTCATCAAACCCATCCTAATTTCGTCAAACCCATGCTAAATATGTCAAACCTCACATAAATTTTCAAACCTCACATAAATTTTCGTTCGGTTTCATCAAACCCATCCTAATTTCTTCAAACCCATGCTAAATTGCTCAAACCTCACATAAATTTTCAAACCACATAAATTTTCGTTCGGTTTCATCAAACCCATCCTAATTTCTTCAAACCCATGCTAATTTGCTCAAACCTCAGATAAATTTTCAAACCTCATAAATTTTCGTTCGGATTCATCAAACCCATCCTAATTTCATCAAACCCATCCTAATTTCTTCAAACCCATGCTAAATTGCTCAAACCTCAGGTAAATTTTCAAACCACATAAATTTTCGTTCGGTTTCATCAAACCCATCCTAATTTCGTCAAACCCATGCTAAATATGTCAAACCTCACATAAATTTTCAAACCACATAAATTTTCGTTCGGTTTCATCAAACCCATCCTAATTTCTTCAAACCCATGCTAATTTGCTCAAACCTCAGATAAATTTTCAAACCTCATAAATTTTCGTTCGGATTCATCAAACCCATCCTAATTTCGTCAAACCCATGCTAATTTTGTCAAACCTCACATAAATTTTCAAACCTCACATAAATTTTCGTTCGGTTTCATCAAACCCATCCTAATTTCTTCAAACCCATGCTAAATTGCTCAAACCTCACATAAATTTTCAAACCACATAAATTTTCGTTCGGTTTCATCAAACCCATCCTAATTTCATCAAACCCATCCTAATTTCTTCAAACCCATGCTAAATTGCTCAAACCTCAGGTAAATTTTCAAACCACATAAATTTTCGTTCGGTTTCATCAAACCCATCCTAATTTCGTCAAACCCATGCTAAATATGTCAAACCTCACATAAATTTTCAAACCTCACATAAATTTTGGTTCGGTTTCATCAAACCCATCCTAATTTCTTCAAACCCATGCTAAATTGCTCAAACCTCACATAAATTTTCAAACCACATAAATTTTCGTTCGGTTTCATCAAACCCATCCTAATTTCTTCAAACCCATGCTAATTTGCTCAAACCTCAGATAAATTTTCAAACCTCATAAATTTTCGTTCGGATTCATCAAACCCATCCTAATTTCATCAAACCCATCCTAATTTCTTCAAACCCATGCTAAATTGCTCAAACCTCAGGTAAATTTTCAAACCACATAAATTTTCGTTCGGTTTCATCAAACCCATCCTAATTTCGTCAAACCCATGCTAAATATGTCAAACCTCACATAAATTTTCGTTCGGTTTCATCAAACCCATCCTAATTTCTTCAAACCCATGCTAATTTGCTCAAACCTCAGATAAATTTTCAAACCTCATAAATTTTCGTTCGGATTCATCAAACCCATCCTAATTTCATCAAACCCATCCTAATTTCTTCAAACCCATGCTAAATTGCTCAAACCTCACATAAATTTTCAAACCACATAAATTTTCGTTCGGTTTCATCAAACCCATCCTAATTTCATCAAACCCATCCTAATTTCTTCAAACCCATGCTAAATTGCTCAAACCTCAGGTAAATTTTCAAACCACATAAATTTTCGTTCGGTTTCATCAAACCCATCCTAATTTCGTCAAACCCATGCTAAATATGTCAAACCTCACATAAATTTTCGTTCGGTTTCATCAAACCCATCCTAATTTCTTCAAACCCATGCTAAATTGCTCAAACCTCACATAAATTTTCAAACCACATAAATTTTCGTTCGGTTTCATCAAACCCATCCTAATTTCATCAAACCCATCCTAATTTCTTCAAACCCATTCTAAATTGCTCAAACCTCAGGTAAATTTTCAAACCACATAAATTTTCGTTCGGTTTCATCAAACCCATCCTAATTTCGTCAAACCCATGCTAAATATGTCAAACCTCACATAAATTTTCAAACCTCACATAAATTTTCGTTCGGTTTCATCAAACCCATCCTAATTTCTTCAAACCCATGCTAAATTGCTCAAACCTCACATAAATTTTCAAACCACATAAATTTTCGTTCGGTTTCATCAAACCCATCCTAATTTCTTCAAACCCATGCTAATTTGCTCAAACCTCAGATAAATTTTCAAACCTCATAAATTTTCGTTCGGATTCATCAAACCCATCCTAATTTCATCAAACCCATCCTAATTTCTTCAAACCCATGCTAAATTGCTCAAACCTCAGGTAAATTTTCAAACCACATAAATTTTCGTTCGGTTTCATCAAACCCATCCTAATTTCGTCAAACCCATGCTAAATATGTCAAACCTCACATAAATTTTCAAACCACATAAATTTTCGTTCGGTTTCATCAAACCCATCCTAATTTCTTCAAACCCATGCTAATTTGCTCAAACCTCAGATAAATTTTCAAACCTCATAAATTTTCGTTCGGATTCATCAAACCCATCCTAATTTCGTCAAACCCATGCTAATTTTGTCAAACCTCACATAAATTTTCAAACCTCACATAAATTTTCGTTCGGTTTCATCAAACCCATCCTAATTTCTTCAAACCCATGCTAAATTGCTCAAACCTCACATAAATTTTCAAACCACATAAATTTTCGTTCGGTTTCATCAAACCCATCCTAATTTCATCAAACCCATCCTAATTTCTTCAAACCCATGCTAAATTGCTCAAACCTCAGGTAAATTTTCAAACCACATAAATTTTCGTTCGGTTTCATCAAACCCATCCTAATTTCATCAAACCCATCCTAATTTCTTCAAACCCATGCTAAATTGCTCAAACCTCAGGTAAATTTTCAAACCACATAAATTTTCGTTCGGTTTCATCAAACCCATCCTAATTTCTTCAAACCCATGCTAATTTGCTCAAACCTCAGATAAATTTTCAAACCTCATAAATTTTCGTTCGGATTCATCAAACCCATCCTAATTTCATCAAACCCATCCTAATTTCTTCAAACCCATGCTAAATTGCTCAAACCTCAGGTAAATTTTCAAACCACATAAATTTTCGTTCAGTTTCATCAAACCCATCCTAATTTCGTCAAACCCATGCTAAATTGCTCAAACCTCACATAAATTATCAAACCACATAAATTTTCGTTCGGATTCATCAAACCCATCCTAATTTCGTCAAACCCATGCTAATTTTGTCAAACCTCACATAAATTTTCAAACCTCACATAAATTTTCGTTCGGTTTCATCAAACCCATCCTAATTTCTTCAAACCCATGCTAATTTGCTCAAACCTCAGATAAATTTTCAAACCTCATAAATTTTCGTTCGGATTCATCAAACCCATCCTAATTTCGTCAAACCCATGCTAATTTTGTCAAACCTCACATAAATTTTCAAACCTCACATAAATTTTCGTTCGGTTTCATCAAACCCATCCTAATTTCTTCAAACCCATGCTAAATTGCTCAAACCTCACATAAATTATCAAACCACATAAATTTTCGTTCGGTTTCATCAAACCCATGCTAATTTCGTCAAACCCATCCTAATTTCTTCAAACCCATGCTAAATTGCTCAAACCTCAGGTAAATTTTCAAACCACATAAATTTTCGTTCGGTTTCATCAAACCCATCCTAATTTCTTCAAACCCATGCTAAATTGCTCAAACCTCAGGTAAATTTTCAAACCACATAAATTTTCGTTCGGTTTCATCAAACCCATCCTAATTTCGTCAAACCCATGCTAAATATGTCAAACCTCACATAAATTTTCAAACCTCACATAAATTTTCGTTCGGTTTCATCAAACCCATCCTAATTTCTTCAAACCCATGCTAAATTGCTCAAACCTCACATAAATTTTCAAACCACATAAATTTTCGTTCGGTTTCATCAAACCCATCCTAATTTCATCAAACCCATCCTAATTTCTTCAAAACCATGCTAAATTGCTCAAACCTCAGGTAAATTTTCAAACCACATAAATTTTCGTTCGGTTTCATCAAACCCATCCTAATTTCGTCAAACCCATGCTAAATATGTCAAACCTCACATAAATTTTCAAACCTCACATAAATTTTCGTTCGGTTTCATCAAACCCATCCTAATTTCTTCAAACCCATGCTAAATTGCTCAAACCTCACATAAATTTTCAAACCACATAAATTTTCGTTCGGTTCCATCAAACCCATCCTAATTTCTTCAAACCCATGCTAATTTGCTCAAACCTCAGATAAATTTTCAAACCTCATAAATTTTCGTTCGGATTCATCAAACCCATCCTAATTTCATCAAACCCATCCTAATTTCTTCAAACCCATGCTAAATTGCTCAAACCTCAGGTAAATTTTCAAACCACATAAATTTTCGTTCGGTTTCATCAAACCCATCCTAATTTCGTCAAACCCATGCTAAATATGTCAAACCTCACATAAATTTTCAAACCACATAAATTTTCGTTCGGTTTCATCAAACCCATCCTAATTTCTTCAAACCCATGCTAATTTGCTCAAACCTCAGATAAATTTTCAAACCTCATAAATTTTCGTTCGGATTCATCAAACCCATCCTAATTTCGTCAAACCCATGCTAATTTTGTCAAACCTCACATAAATTTTCAAACCTCACATAAATTTTCGTTCGGTTTCATCAAACCCATCCTAATTTCTTCAAACCCATGCTAAATTGCTCAAACCTCACATAAATTTTCAAACCACATAAATTTTCGTTCGGTTTCATCAAACCCATCCTAATTTCTTCAAACCCATGCTAAATTGCTCAAACCTCAGGTAAATTTTCAAGCCACATAAATTTTCGTTCGGTTTCATCAAACCCATCCTAATTTCTTCAAACCCATGCTAAATTGCTCAAACCTCACATAAATTTTCAAACCACATAAATTTTCGTTCGGTTTCATCAAACCCATCCTAATTTCATCAAACCCATCCTAATTTCTTCAAACCCATGCTAAATTGCTCAAACCTCAGGTAAATTTTCAAACCACATAAATTTTCGTTCGGTTTCATCAAACCCATCCTAATTTCGTCAAACCCATGCTAAATATGTCAAACCTCACATAAATTTTCAAACCTCACATAAATTTTCGTTCGGTTTCATCAAACCCATCCTAATTTCTTCAAACCCATGCTAAATTGCTCAAACCTCACATAAATTTTCAAACCACATAAATTTTCGTTCGGTTTCATCAAACCCATCCTAATTTCTTCAAACCCATGCTAATTTGCTCAAACCTCAGATAAATTTTCAAACCTCATAAATTTTCGTTCGGATTCATCAAACCCATCCTAATTTCATCAAACCCATCCTAATTTCTTCAAACCCATGCTAAATTGCTCAAACCTCAGGTAAATTTTCAAACCACATAAATTTTCGTTCGGTTTCATCAAACCCATCCTAATTTCGTCAAACCCATGCTAAATATGTCAAACCTCACATAAATTTTCAAACCACATAAATTTTCGTTCGGTTTCATCAAACCCATCCTAATTTCGTCAAACCCATGCTAAATATGTCAAACCTCACATAAATTTTCAAACCACATAAATTTTCGTTCGGTTTCATCAAACCCATCCTAATTTCTTCAAACCCATGCTAATTTGCTCAAACCTCAGATAAATTTTCAAACCTCATAAATTTTCGTTCGGATTCATCAAACCCATCCTAATTTCGTCAAACCCATGCTAATTTTGTCAAACCTCACATAAATTTTCAAACCTCACATAAATTTTCGTTCGGTTTCATCAAACCCATCCTAATTTCTTCAAACCCATGCTAAATTGCTCAAACCTCACATAAATTTTCAAACCACATAAATTTTCGTTCGGTTTCATCAAACCCATCCTAATTTCATCAAACCCATCCTAATTTCTTCAAACCCATGCTAAATTGCTCAAACCTCAGGTAAATTTTCAAACCACATAAATTTTCGTTCGGTTTCATCAAACCCATCCTAATTTCGTCAAACCCATGCTAAATATGTCAAACCTCACATAAATTTTCGTTCGGTTTCATCAAACCCATCCTAATTTCTTCAAACCCATGCTAAATTGCTCAAACCTCACATAAATTTTCAAACCACATAAATTTTCGTTCGGTTTCATCAAACCCATCCTAATTTCATCAAACCCATCCTAATTTCTTCAAACCCATGCTAAATTGCTCAAACCTCAGGTAAATTTTCAAACCACATAAATTTTCGTTCGGTTTCATCAAACCCATCCTAATTTCGTCAAACCCATGCTAAATATGTCAAACCTCACATAAATTTTCAAACCTCACATAAATTTTCGTTCGGTTTCATCAAACCCATCCTAATTTCTTCAAACCCATGCTAAATTGCTCAAACCTCACATAAATTTTCAAACCACATAAATTTTCGTTCGGTTTCATCAAACCCATCCTAATTTCTTCAAACCCATGCTAACTTGCTCAAACCTCAGATAAATTTTCAAACCTCATAAATTTTCGTTCGGATTCATCAAACCCATCCTAATTTCGTCAAACCCATGCTAATTTTGTCAAACCTCACATAAATTTTCAAACCTCACATAAATTTTCGTTCGGTTTCATCAAACCCATCCTAATTTCTTCAAACCCATGCTAAATTGCTCAAACCTCACATAAATTTTCAAACCACATAAATTTTCGTTCGGTTTCATCAAACCCATCCTAATTTCATCAAACCCATCCTAATTTCTTCAAACCCATGCTAAATTGCTCAAACCTCAGGTAAATTTTCAAACCACATAAATTTTCGTTCGGTTTCATCAAACCCATCCTAATTTCGTCAAACCCATGCTAAATATGTCAAACCTCACATAAATTTTCAAACCTCACATAAATTTTCGTTCGGTTTCATCAAACCCATCCTAATTTCTTCAAACCCATGCTAAATTGCTCAAACCTCACATAAATTTTCAAACCACATAAATTTTCGTTCGGTTTCATCAAACCCATCCTAATTTCATCAAACCCATCCTAATTTCTTCAAACCCATGCTAAATTGCTCAAACCTCAGGTAAATTTTCAAACCACATAAATTTTCGTTCGGTTTCATCAAACCCATCCTAATTTCGTCAAACCCATGCTAAATATGTCAAACCTCACATAAATTTTCAAACCTCACATAAATTTTCGTTCGGTTTCATCAAACCCATCCTAATTTCTTCAAACCCATGCTAAATTGCTCAAACCTCACATAAATTTTCAAACCACATAAATTTTCGTTCGGTTTCATCAAACCCATCCTAATTTCTTCAAACCCATGCTAATTTGCTCAAACCTCAGATAAATTTTCAAACCTCATAAATTTTCGTTCGGATTCATCAAACCCATCCTAATTTCATCAAACCCATCCTAATTTCTTCAAACCCATGCTAAATTGCTCAAACCTCAGGTAAATTTTCAAACCACATAAATTTTCGTTCGGTTTCATCAAACCCATCCTAATTTCGTCAAACCCATGCTAAATATGTCAAACCTCACATATATTTTCAAACCACATAAATTTTCGTTCGGTTTCATCAAACCCATCCTAATTTCTTCAAACCCATGCTAATTTGCTCAAACCTCAGATAAATTTTCAAACCTCATAAATTTTCGTTCGGATTCATCAAACCCATCCTAATTTCGTCAAACCCATGCTAATTTTGTCAAACCTCACATAAATTTTCAAACCTCACATAAATTTTCGTTCGGTTTCATCAAACCCATCCTAATTTCTTCAAACCCATGCTAAATTGCTCAAACCTCACATAAATTTTCAAACCACATAAATTTTCGTTCGGTTTCATCAAACCCATCCTAATTTCATCAAACCCATCCTAATTTCTTCAAACCCATGCTAAATTGCTCAAACCTCAGGTAAATTTTCAAACCACATAAATTTTCGTTCGGTTTCATCAAACCCATCCTAATTTCGTCAAACCCATGCTAAATATGTCAAACCTCACATAAATTTTCGTTCGGTTTCATCAAACCCATCCTAATTTCTTCAAACCCATGCTAAATTGCTCAAACCTCACATAAATTTTCAAACCACATAAATTTTCGTTCGGTTTCATCAAACCCATCCTAATTTCTTCAAACCCATGCTAATTTGCTCAAACCTCAGATAAATTTTCAAACCTCATAAATTTTCGTTCGGATTCATCAAACCCATCCTAATTTCATCAAACCCATCCTAATTTCTTCAAACCCATGCTAAATTGCTCAAACCTCAGGTAAATTTTCAAACCACATAAATTTTCGTTCGGTTTCATCAAACCCATCCTAATTTCGTCAAACCCATGCTAAATATGTCAAACCTCACATAAATTTTCGTTCGGTTTCATCAAACCCATCCTAATTTCTTCAAACCCATGCTAAATTGCTCAAACCTCACATAAATTTTCAAACCACATAAATTTTCGTTCGGTTTCATCAAACCCATCCTAATTTCATCAAACCCATCCTAATTTCTTCAAACCCATGCTAAATTGCTCAAACCTCAGGTAAATTTTCAAACCACATAAATTTTCGTTCGGTTTCATCAAACCCATCCTAATTTCGTCAAACCCATACTAAATATGTCAAACCTCACATAAATTTTCAAACCTCACATAAATTTTCGTTCGGTTTCATCAAACCCATCCTAATTTCTTCAAACCCATGCTAAATTGCTCAAACCTCACATAAATTTTCAAACCACATAAATTTTCGTTCGGTTTCATCAAACCCATCCTAATTTCTTCAAACCCATGCTAATTTGCTCAAACCTCAGATAAATTTTCAAACCTCATAAATTTTCGTTCGGATTCATCAAACCAATCCTAATTTCATCAAACCCATCCTAATTTCTTCAAACCCATGCTAAATTGCTCAAACCTCACATAAATTTTCAAACCACATAAATTTTCGTTCGGTTTCATCAAACCCATCCTAATTTCATCAAACCCATCCTAATTTCTTCAAACCCATGCTAAATTGCTCAAACCTCAGGTAAATTTTCAAACCACATAAATTTTCGTTCGGTTTCATCAAACCCATCCTAATTTCGTCAAACCCATGCTAAATATGTCAAACCTCACATAAATTTTCAAACCTCACATAAATTTTCGTTCGGTTTCATCAAACCCATCCTAATTTCTTCAAACCCATGCTAAATTGCTCAAACCTCACATAAATTTTCAAACCACATAAATTTTCGTTCGGTTTCATCAAACCCATCCTAATTTCTTCAAACCCATGCTAATTTGCTCAAACCTCAGATAAATTTTCAAACCTCATAAATTTTCGTTCGGATTCATCAAACCCATCCTAATTTCATCAAACCCATCCTAATTTCTTCAAACCCATGCAAAATTGCTCAAACCTCAGGTAAATTTTCAAACCACATAAATTTTCGTTCGGTTTCATCAAACCCATCCTAATTTCGTCAAACCCATGCTAAATATGTCAAACCTCACATAAATTTTCAAACCACATAAATTTTCGTTCGGTTTCATCAAACCCATCCTAATTTCTTCAAACCCATGCTAATTTGCTCAAACCTCAGATAAATTTTCAAACCTCATAAATTTTCGTTCGGATTCATCAAACCCATCCTAATTTCGTCAAACCCATGCTAATTTTGTCAAACCTCACATAAATTTTCAAACCTCACATAAATTTTCGTTCGGTTTCATCAAACCCATCCTAATTTCTTCAAACCCATGCTAAATTGCTCAAACCTCACATAAATTTTCAAACCACATAAATTTTCGTTCGGTTTCATCAAACCCATCCTAATTTCATCAAACCCATCCTAATTTCTTCAAACCCATGCTAAATTGCTCAAACCTCAGGTAAATTTTCAAACCACATAAATTTTCGTTCGGTTTCATCAAACCCATCCTAATTTCGTCAAACCCATGCTAAATATGTCAAACCTCACATAAATTTTCAAACCTCACATAAATTTTCGTTCGGTTTCATCAAACCCATCCTAATTTCTTCAAACCCATGCTAAATTGCTCAAACCTCACATAAATTTTCAAACCACATAAATTTTCGTTCGGTTTCATCAAACCCATCCTAATTTCTTCAAACCCATGCTAATTTGCTCAAACCTCAGATAAATTTTCAAACCTCATAAATTTTCGTTCGGATTCATCAAACCCATCCTAATTTCATCAAACCCATCCTAATTTCTTCAAACCCATGCTAAATTGCTCAAACCTCACATAAATTTTCAAACCACATAAATTTTCGTTCGGTTTCATCAAACCCATCCTAATTTCATCAAACCCATCCTAATTTCTTCAAACCCATGCTAAATTGCTCAAACCTCAGGTAAATTTTCAAACCACATAAATTTTCGTTCGGTTTCATCAAACCCATCCTAATTTCGTCAAACCCATGCTAAATATGTCAAACCTCACATAAATTTTCGTTCGGTTTCATCGAACCCATCCTAATTTCTTCAAACCCATGCTAAATTGCTCAAACCTCACATAAATTTTCAAACCACATAAATTTTCGTTCGGTTTCATCAAACCCATCCTAATTTCATCAAACCCATCCTAATTTCTTCAAACCCATGCTAAATTGCTCAAACCTCAGGTAAATTTTCAAACCACATAAATTTTCGTTCGGTTTCATCAAACCCATCCTAATTTCGTCAAACCCATGCTAAATATGTCAAACCTCACATAAATTTTCGTTCGGTTTCATCGAACCCATCCTAATTTCTTCAAACCCATGCTAAATTGCTCAAACCTCACATAAATTTTCAAGCCACATAAATTTTCGTTCGGTTTCATCAAACCCATCCTAATTTCGTCAAACCCATGCTAAATATGTCAAACCTCACATAAATTTTCAAACCTCACATAAATTTTCGTTCGGTTTCATCAAACCCATCCTAATTTCTTCAAACCCATGCTAAATTGCTCAAACCTCACATAAATTTTCAAACCACATAAATTTTCGTTCGGTTTCATCAAACCCATCATAATTTCTTCAAACCCATGCTAATTTGCTCAAACCTCAGATAAATTTTCAAACCTCATAAATTTTCGTTCGGATTCATCAAACCCATCCTAATTTCATCAAACCCATCCTAATTTCTTCAAACCCATGCTAAATTGCTCAAACCTCACATAAATTTTCAAACCACATAAATTTTCGTTCGGTTTCATCAAACCCATCCTAATTTCATCAAACCCATCCTAATTTCTTCAAACCCATGCTAAATTGCTCAAACCTCAGGTAAATTTTCAAACCACATAAATTTTCGTTCGGTTTCATCAAACCCATCCTAATTTCGTCAAACCCATGCTAAATATGTCAAACCTCACATAAATTTTCAAACCTCACATAAATTTTCGTTCGGTTTCATCAAACCCATCCTAATTTCTTCAAACCCATGCTAAATTGCTCAAACCTCACATAAATTTTCAAACCACATAAATTTTCGTTCGGTTTCATCAAACCCATCCTAATTTCTTCAAACCCATGCTAATTTGCTCAAACCTCAGATAAATTTTCAAACCTCATAAATTTTCGTTCGGATTCATCAAACCCATCCTAATTTCATCAAACCCATCCTAATTTCTTCAAACCCATGCTAAATTGCTCAAACCTCAGGTAAATTTTCAAACCACATAAATTTTCGTTCGGTTTCATCAAACCCATCCTAATTTCGTCAAACCCATGCTAAATATGTCAAACCTCACATAAATTTTCAAACCACATAAATTTTCGTTCGGTTTCATCAAACCCATCCTAATTTCTTCAAACCCATGCTAATTTGCTCAAACCTCAGATAAATTTTCAAACCTCATAAATTTTCGTTCGGATTCATCAAACCCATCCTAATTTCGTCAAACCCATGCTAATTTTGTCAAACCTAACATAAATTTTCAAACCTCACATAAATTTTCGTTCGGTTTCATCAAACCCATCCTAATTTCTTCAAACCCATGCTAATTTGCTCAAACCTCAGATAAATTTTCAAACCTCATAAATTTTCGTTCGGATTCATCAAACCCATCCTAATTTCATCAAACCCATCCTAATTTCTTCAAACCCATGCTAAATTGCTCAAACCTCACATAAATTTTCAAACCACATAAATTTTCGTTCGGTTTCATCAAACCCATCCTAATTTCATCAAACCCATCCTAATTTCTTCAAACCCATGCTAAATTGCTCAAACCTCAGGTAAATTTTCAAACCACATAAATTTTCGTTCGGTTTCATCAAACCCATCCTAATTTCGTCAAACCCATGCTAAATATGTCAAACCTCACATAAATTTTCGTTCGGTTTCATCAAACCCATCCTAATTTCTTCAAACCCATGCTAAATTGCTCAAACCTCACATAAATTTTCAAACCACATAAATTTTCGTTCGGTTTCATCAAACCCATCCTAATTTCATCAAACCCATCCTAATTTCTTCAAACCCATGCTAAATTGCTCAAACCTCAGGTAAATTTTCAAACCACATAAATTTTCGTTCGGTTTCATCAAACCCATCCTAATTTCGTCAAACCCATGCTAAATATGTCAAACCTCACATAAATTTTCAAACCTCACATAAATTTTCGTTCGGTTTCATCAAACCCATCCTAATTTCTTCAAACCCATGCTAAATTGCTCAAACCTCACATAAATTTTCAAACCACATAAATTTTCGTTCGGTTTCATCAAACCCATCCTAATTTCTTCAAACCCATGCTAATTTGCTCAAACCTCAGATAAATTTTCAAACCTCATAAATTTTCGTTCGGATTCATCAAACCCATCCTAATTTCATCAAACCCATCCTAATTTCTTCAAACCCATGCTAAATTGCTCAAACCTCACATAAATTTTCAAACCACATAAATTTTCGTTCGGTTTCATCAAACCCATCCTAATTTCATCAAACCCATCCTAATTTCTTCAAACCCATGCTAAATTGCTCAAACCTCAGGTAAATTTTCAAACCACATAAATTTTCGTTCGGTTTCATCAAACCCATCCTAATTTCGTCAAACCCATGCTAAATATGTCAAACCTCACATAAATTTTCAAACCTCACATAAATTTTCGTTCGGTTTCATCAAACCCATCCTAATTTCTTCAAACCCATGCTAAATTGCTCAAACCTCACATAAATTTTCAAACCACATAAATTTTCGTTCGGTTTCATCAAACCCATCCTAATTTCTTCAAACCCATGCTAATTTGCTCAAACCTCAGATAAATTTTCAAACCTCATAAATTTTCGTTCGGATTCATCAAACCCATCCTAATTTCATCAAACCCATCCTAATTTCTTCAAACCTATGCTAAATTGCTCAAACCTCAGGTAAATTTTCAAACCACATAAATTTTCGTTCGGTTTCATCAAACCCATCCTAATTTCGTCAAACCCATGCTAAATATGTCAAACCTCACATAAATTTTCAAACCACATAAATTTTCGTTCGGTTTCATCAAACCCATCCTAATTTCTTCAAACCCATGCTAATTTGCTCTAACCTCAGATAAATTTTCAAACCTCATAAATTTTCGTTCGGATTCATCAAACCCATCCTAATTTCGTCAAACCCATGCTAATTTTGTCAAACCTCACATAAATTTTCAAACCTCACATAAATTTTCGTTCGGTTTCATCAAACCCATCCTAATTTCTTCAAACCCATGCTAAATTGCTCAAACCTCACATAAATTTTCAAACCACATAAATTTTCGTTCGGTTTCATCAAACCCATCCTAATTTCATCAAACCCATCCTAATTTCTTCAAACCCATGCTAAATTGCTCAAACCTCAGGTAAATTTTCAAACCACATAAATTTTCGTTCGGTTTCATCAAACCCATCCTAATTTCGTCAAACCCATGCTAAATATGTCAAACCTCACATAAATTTTCAAACCTCACATAAATTTTCGTTCGGTTTCATCAAACCCATCCTAATTTCTTCAAACCCATGCTAAATTGCTCAAACCTCACATAAATTTTCAAACCACATAAATTTTCGTTCGGTTTCATCAAACCCATCCTAATTTCATCAAACCCATCCTAATTTCTTCAAACCCATGCTAAATTGCTCAAACCTCACATAAATTTTCAAACCACATAAATTTTCGTTCGGTTTCATCAAACCCATCCTAATTTCTTCAAACCCATGCTAATTTGCTCAAACCTCAGATAAATTTTCAAACCTCATAAATTTTCGTTCGGATTCATCAAACCCATCCTAATTTCATCAAACCCATCCTAATTTCTTCAAACCCATGCTAAATTGCTCAAACCTCAGGTAAATTTTCAAACCACATAAATTTTCGTTCGGTTTCATCAAACCCATCCTAATTTCGTCAAACCCATGCTAAATATGTCAAACCTCACATAAATTTTCAAACCACATAAATTTTCGTTCGGTTTCATCAAACCCATCCTAATTTCTTCAAACCCATGCTAATTTGCTCAAACCTCAGATAAATTTTCAAACCTCATAAATTTTCGTTCGGATTCATCAAACCCATCCTAATTTCGTCAAACCCATGCTAATTTTGTCAAACCTCACATAAATTTTCAAACCTCACATAAATTTTCGTTCGGTTTCATCAAACCCATCCTAATTTCTTCAAACCCATGCTAAATTGCTCAAACCTCACATAAATTTTCAAACCACATAAATTTTCGTTCGGTTTCATCAAACCCATCCTAATTTCTTCAAACCCATGCTAATTTGCTCAAACCTCAGATAAATTTTCAAACCTCATAAATTTTCGTTCGGATTCATCAAACCCATCCTAATTTCGTCAAACCCATGCTAATTTTGTCAAACCTCACATAAATTTTCAAACCTCACATAAATTTTCGTTCGGTTTCATCAAATCCATCCTAATTTCATCAAACCCATCCTAATTTCTTCAAACCCATGCTAAATTGCTCAAACCTCAGGTAAATTTTCAAACCACATAAATTTTCGTTCGGTTTCATCAAACCCATCCTAATTTCGTCAAACCCATGCTAAATATGTCAAACCTCACATAAATTTTCAAACCTCACATAAATTTTCGTTCGGTTTCATCAAACCCATCCTAATTTCTTCAAACCCATGCTAAATTGCTCAAACCTCACATAAATTTTCAAACCACATAAATTTTCGTTCGGTTTCATCAAACCCATCCTAATTTCTTCAAACCCATGCTAATTTGCTCAAACCTCAGATAAATTTTCAAACCTCATAAATTTTCGTTCGGATTCATCAAACCCATCCTAATTTCATCAAACCCATCCTAATTTCTTCAAACCCATGCTAAATTGCTCAAACCTCACATAAATTTTCAAACCACATAAATTTTCGTTCGGTTTCATCAAACCCATCCTAATTTCATCAAACCCATCCTAATTTCTTCAAACCCATGCTAAATTGCTCAAACCTCACATAAATTTTCAAACCACATAAATTTTCGTTCGGTTTCATCAAACCCATCCTAATTTCATCAAACCCATCCTAATTTCTTCAAACCCATGCTAAATTGCTCAAACCTCAGGTAAATTTTCAAACCACATAAATTTTCGTTCGGTTTCATCAAACCCATCCTAATTTCGTCAAACCCATGCTAAATATGTCAAACCTCACATAAATTTTCAAACCTCACATAAATTTTCGTTCGGTTTCATCAAACCCATCCTAATTTCTTCAAACCCATGCTAAATTGCTCAAACCTCACATAAATTTTCAAACCACATAAATTTTCGTTCGGTTTCATCAAACCCATCCTAATTTCATCAAACCCATCCTAATTTCTTCAAACCCATGCTAAATTGCTCAAACCTCAGGTAAATTTTCAAACCACATAAATTTTCGTTCGGTTTCATCAAACCCATCCTAATTTCGTCAAACCCATGCTAAATATGTCAAACCTCACATAAATTTTCGTTCGGTTTCATCAAACCCATCCTAATTTCTTCAAACCCATGCTAAATTGCTCAAACCTCACATAAATTTTCAAACCACATAAATTTTCGTTCGGTTTCATCAAACCCATCCTAATTTCTTCAAACCCATGCTAATTTGCTCAAACCTCAGATAAATTTTCAAACCTCATAAATTTTCGTTCGGATTCATCAAACCCATCCTAATTTCATCAAACCCATCCTAATTTCTTCAAACCCATGCTAAATTGCTCAAACCTCAGGTAAATTTTCAAACCTCATAAATTTTCGTTCGGATTCATCAAACCCATCCTAATTTCGTCAAACCCATGCTAATTTTGTCAAACCTCACATAAATTTTCAAACCTCACATAAATTTTCGTTCGGTTTCATCAAACCCATCCTAATTTCTTCAAACCCATGCTAAATTGCTCAAACCTCACATAAACTTTCAAACCACATAAATTTTCGTTCGGTTTCATCAAACCCATCCTAATTTCATCAAACCCATCCTAATTTCTTCAAACCCATGCTAAATTGCTCAAACCTCAGGTAAATTTTCAAACCACATAAATTTTCGTTCGGTTTCATCAAACCCATCCTAATTTCTTCAAACCCATGCTAATTTGCTCAAACCTCAGATAAATTTTCAAACCTCATAAATTTTCGTTCGGATTCATCAAACCCATCCTAATTTCATCAAACCCATCCTAATTTCTTCAAACCTATGCTAAATTGCTCAAACCTCAGGTAAATTTTCAAACCACATAAATTTTCGTTCGGTTTCATCAAACCCATCCTAATTTCGTCAAACCCATGCTAAATATGTCAAACCTCACATAAATTTTCAAACCACATAAATTTTCGTTCGGTTTCATCAAACCCATCCTAATTTCTTCAAACCCATGCTAATTTGCTCTAACCTCAGATAAATTTTCAAACCTCATAAATTTTCGTTCGGATTCATCAAACCCATCCTAATTTCGTCAAACCCATGCTAATTTTGTCAAACCTCACATAAATTTTCAAACCTCACATAAATTTTCGTTCGGTTTCATCAAACCCATCCTAATTTCTTCAAACCCATGCTAAATTGCTCAAACCTCACATAAATTTTCAAACCACATAAATTTTCGTTCGGTTTCATCAAACCCATCCTAATTTCATCAAACCCATCCTAATTTCTTCAAACCCATGCTAAATTGCTCAAACCTCAGGTAAATTTTCAAACCACATAAATTTTCGTTCGGTTTCATCAAACCCATCCTAATTTCGTCAAACCCATGCTAAATATGTCAAACCTCACATAAATTTTCAAACCTCACATAAATTTTCGTTCGGTTTCATCAAACCCATCCTAATTTCTTCAAACCCATGCTAAATTGCTCAAACCTCACATAAATTTTCAAACCACATAAATTTTCGTTCGGTTTCATCAAACCCATCCTAATTTCATCAAACCCATCCTAATTTCTTCAAACCCATGCTAAATTGCTCAAACCTCACATAAATTTTCAAACCACATAAATTTTCGTTCGGTTTCATCAAACCCATCCTAATTTCTTCAAACCCATGCTAATTTGCTCAAACCTCAGATAAATTTTCAAACCTCATAAATTTTCGTTCGGATTCATCAAACCCATCCTAATTTCATCAAACCCATCCTAATTTCTTCAAACCCATGCTAAATTGCTCAAACCTCAGGTAAATTTTCAAACCACATAAATTTTCGTTCGGTTTCATCAAACCCATCCTAATTTCGTCAAACCCATGCTAAATATGTCAAACCTCACATAAATTTTCAAACCACATAAATTTTCGTTCGGTTTCATCAAACCCATCCTAATTTCTTCAAACCCATGCTAATTTGCTCAAACCTCAGATAAATTTTCAAACCTCATAAATTTTCGTTCGGATTCATCAAACCCATCCTAATTTCGTCAAACCCATGCTAATTTTGTCAAACCTCACATAAATTTTCAAACCTCACATAAATTTTCGTTCGGTTTCATCAAACCCATCCTAATTTCTTCAAACCCATGCTAAATTGCTCAAACCTCACATAAATTTTCAAACCACATAAATTTTCGTTCGGTTTCATCAAACCCATCCTAATTTCTTCAAACCCATGCTAATTTGCTCAAACCTCAGATAAATTTTCAAACCTCATAAATTTTCGTTCGGATTCATCAAACCCATCCTAATTTCGTCAAACCCATGCTAATTTTGTCAAACCTCACATAAATTTTCAAACCTCACATAAATTTTCGTTCGGTTTCATCAAATCCATCCTAATTTCATCAAACCCATCCTAATTTCTTCAAACCCATGCTAAATTGCTCAAACCTCAGGTAAATTTTCAAACCACATAAATTTTCGTTCGGTTTCATCAAACCCATCCTAATTTCGTCAAACCCATGCTAAATATGTCAAACCTCACATAAATTTTCAAACCTCACATAAATTTTCGTTCGGTTTCATCAAACCCATCCTAATTTCTTCAAACCCATGCTAAATTGCTCAAACCTCACATAAATTTTCAAACCACATAAATTTTCGTTCGGTTTCATCAAACCCATCCTAATTTCTTCAAACCCATGCTAATTTGCTCAAACCTCAGATAAATTTTCAAACCTCATAAATTTTCGTTCGGATTCATCAAACCCATCCTAATTTCATCAAACCCATCCTAATTTCTTCAAACCCATGCTAAATTGCTCAAACCTCACATAAATTTTCAAACCACATAAATTTTCGTTCGGTTTCATCAAACCCATCCTAATTTCATCAAACCCATCCTAATTTCTTCAAACCCATGCTAAATTGCTCAAACCTCACATAAATTTTCAAACCACATAAATTTTCGTTCGGTTTCATCAAACCCATCCTAATTTCATCAAACCCATCCTAATTTCTTCAAACCCATGCTAAATTGCTCAAACCTCAGGTAAATTTTCAAACCACATAAATTTTCGTTCGGTTTCATCAAACCCATCCTAATTTCGTCAAACCCATGCTAAATATGTCAAACCTCACATAAATTTTCAAACCTCACATAAATTTTCGTTCGGTTTCATCAAACCCATCCTAATTTCTTCAAACCCATGCTAAATTGCTCAAACCTCACATAAATTTTCAAACCACATAAATTTTCGTTCGGTTTCATCAAACCCATCCTAATTTCATCAAACCCATCCTAATTTCTTCAAACCCATGCTAAATTGCTCAAACCTCAGGTAAATTTTCAAACCACATAAATTTTCGTTCGGTTTCATCAAACCCATCCTAATTTCGTCAAACCCATGCTAAATATGTCAAACCTCACATAAATTTTCGTTCGGTTTCATCAAACCCATCCTAATTTCTTCAAACCCATGCTAAATTGCTCAAACCTCACATAAATTTTCAAACCACATAAATTTTCGTTCGGTTTCATCAAACCCATCCTAATTTCTTCAAACCCATGCTAATTTGCTCAAACCTCAGATAAATTTTCAAACCTCATAAATTTTCGTTCGGATTCATCAAACCCATCCTAATTTCATCAAACCCATCCTAATTTCTTCAAACCCATGCTAAATTGCTCAAACCTCAGGTAAATTTTCAAACCTCATAAATTTTCGTTCGGATTCATCAAACCCATCCTAATTTCGTCAAACCCATGCTAATTTTGTCAAACCTCACATAAATTTTCAAACCTCACATAAATTTTCGTTCGGTTTCATCAAACCCATCCTAATTTCTTCAAACCCATGCTAAATTGCTCAAACCTCACATAAACTTTCAAACCACATAAATTTTCGTTCGGTTTCATCAAACCCATCCTAATTTCATCAAACCCATCCTAATTTCTTCAAACCCATGCTAAATTGCTCAAACCTCAGGTAAATTTTCAAACCACATAAATTTTCGTTCGGTTTCATCAAACCCATCCTAATTTCGTCAAACCCATGCTAAATATGTCAAACCTCACATAAATTTTCAAACCTCACATAAATTTTCGTTCGGTTTCATCAAACCCATCCTAATTTCTTCAAACCCATGCTAAATTGCTCAAACCTCACATAAACTTTCAAACCACATAAATTTTCGTTCGGTTTCATCAAACCCATCCTAATTTCATCAAACCCATCCTAATTTCTTCAAACCCATGCTAAATTGCTCAAACCTCAGGTAAATTTTCAAACCACATAAATTTTCGTTCGGTTTCATCAAACCCATCCTAATTTCGTCAAACCCATGCTAAATATGTCAAACCTCACATAAATTTTCAAACCTCACATAAATTTTCGTTCGGTTTCATCAAACCCATCCTAATTTCTTCAAACCCATGCTAATTTGCTCAAACCTCAGATAAATTTTCAAACCTCATAAATTTTCGTTCGGATTCATCAAACCCATCCTAATTTCATCAAACCCATCCTAATTTCTTCAAACCCATGCTAAATTGCTCAAACCTCAGGTAAATTTTCAAACCACATAAATTTTCGTTCGGTTTCATCAAACCCATCCTAATTTCGTCAAACCCATGCTAAATATGTCAAACCTCACATAAATTTTCAAACCACATAAATTTTCGTTCGGTTTCATCAAACCCATCCTAATTTCTTCAAACCCATGCTAATTTGCTCAAACCTCAGATAAATTTTCAAACCTCATAAATTTTCGTTCGGATTCATCAAACCCATCCTAATTTCGTCAAACCCATGCTAATTTTGTCAAACCTCACATAAATTTTCAAACCTCACATAAATTTTCGTTCGGTTTCATCAAACCCATCCTAATTTCTTCAAACCCATGCTAAATTGCTCAAACCTCACATAAATTTTCAAACCACATAAATTTTCGTTCGGTTTCATCAAACCCATCCTAATTTCATCAAACCCATCCTAATTTCTTCAAACCCATGCTAAATTGCTCAAACCTCAGGTAAATTTTCAAACCACATAAATTTTCGTTCGGTTTCATCAAACCCATCCTAATTTCGTCAAACCCATGCTAAATATGTCAAACCTCACATAAATTTTCAAACCTCACATAAATTTTCGTTCGGTTTCATCAAACCCATCCTAATTTCTTCAAACCCATGCTAAATTGCTCAAACCTCACATAAATTTTCAAACCACATAAATTTTCGTTCGGTTTCATCAAACCCATCCTAATTTCTTCAAACCCATGCTAATTTGCTCAAACCTCAGATAAATTTTCAAACCTCATAAATTTTCGTTCGAATTCATCAAACCCATCCTAATTTCATCAAACCCATCCTAATTTCTTCAAACCCATGCTAATTTGCTCAAACCTCAGATAAATTTTCAAACCTCATAAATTTTCGTTCGGATTCATCAAACCCATCCTAATTTCGTCAAACCCATGCTAATTTTGTCAAACCTCACATAAATTTTCAAACCTCACATAAATTTTCGTTCGGTTTCATCAAACCCATCCTAATTTCTTCAAACCCATGCTAAATTGCTCAAACCTCACATAAATTTTCAAACCACATAAATTTTCGTTCGGTTTCATCAAACCCATCCTAATTTCATCAAACCCATCCTAATTTCTTCAAACCCATGCTAAATTGCTCAAACCTCAGGTAAATTTTCAAACCACATAAATTTTCGTTCGGTTTCATCAAACCCATCCTAATTTCGTCAAACCCATGCTAAATATGTCAAACCTCGCATAAATTTTCAAACCTCACATAAATTTTCGTTCGGTTTCATCAAACCCATCCTAATTTCTTCAAACCCATGCTAAATTGTTCAAACCTCACATAAATTTTCAAACCACATAAATTTTCGTTCGGTTTCATCAAACCCATCCTAATTTCTTCAAACCCATGCTAATTTGCTCAAACCTCAGATAAATTTTCAAACCTCATAAATTTTCGTTCGGATTCATCAAACCCATCCTAATTTCATCAAACCCATCCTAATTTCTTCAAACCCATGCTAAATTGCTCAAACCTCACATAAATTTTCAAACCACATAAATTTTCGTTCGGTTTCATCAAACCCATCCTAATTTCATCAAACCCATCCTAATTTCTTCAAACCCATGCTAAATTGCTCAAACCTCAGGTAAATTTTCAAACCACATAAATTTTCGTTCGGTTTCATCAAACCCATCCTAATTTCGTCAAACCCATGCTAAATATGTCAAACCTCACATAAATTTTCGTTCGGTTTCATCAAACTTATCCTAATTTCTTCAAACCCATGCTAAATTGCTCAAACCTCACATAAATTTTCAAACCACATAAATTTTCGTTCGGTTTCATCAAACCCATCCTAATTTCATCAAACCCATCCTAATTTCTTCAAACCCATGCTAAATTGCTCAAACCTCAGGTAAATTTTCAAACCACATAAATTTTCGTTCGGTTTCATCAAACCCATCCTAATTTCGTCAAACCCATGCTAAATATGTCAAACCTCACATAAATTTTCAAACCTCACATAAATTTTCGTTCGGTTTCATCAAACCCATCCTAATTTCTTCAAACCCATGCTAAATTGCTCAAACCTCACATAAATTTTCAAACCACATAAATTTTCGTTCGGTTTCATCAAACCCATCCTAATTTCATCAAACCCATCCTAATTTCTTCAAACCCATGCTAAATTGCTCAAACCTCAGGTAAATTTTCAAACCACATAAATTTTCGTTCGGTTTCATCAAACCCATCCTAATTTCGTCAAACCCATGCTAAATATGTCAAACCTCACATAAATTTTCGTTCGGTTTCATCAAACCCATCCTAATTTCTTCAAACCCATGCTAAATTGCTCAAACCTCACATAAATTTTCAAACCACATAAATTTTAGTTCGGTTTCATCAAACCCATCCTAATTTCATCAAACCCATCCTAATTTCTTCAAACCCATGCTAAATTGCTCAAACCTCAGGTAAATTTTCAAACCACATAAATTTTCGTTCGGTTTCATCAAACCCATCCTAATTTCGTCAAACCCATGCTAAATATGTCAAACCTCACATAAATTTTCAAACCTCACATAAATTTTCGTTCGGTTTCATCAAACCCATCCTAATTTCTTCAAACCCATGCTAAATTGCTCAAACCTCACATAAATTTTCAAACCACATAAATTTTCGTTCGGTTTCATCAAACCCATCCTAATTTCATCAAACCCATCCTAATTTCTTCAAACCCATGCTAAATTGCTCAAACCTCAGGTAAATTTTCAAACCACATAAATTTTCGTTCGGTTTCATCAAACCCATCCTAATTTCGTCAAACCCATGCTAAATATGTCAAACCTCACATAAATTTTCGTTCGGTTTCATCAAACCCATAATAATTTCTTCAAACCCATGCTAAATTGCTCAAACCTCACATAAATTTTCAAACCACATAAATTTTCGTTCGGTTTCATCAAACCCATCCTAATTTCATCAAACCCATCCTAATTTCTTCAAACCCATGCTAAATTGCTCAAACCTCAGGTAAATTTTCAAACCACATAAATTTTCGTTCGGTTTCATCAAACCCATCCTAATTTCGTCAAACCCATGCTAAATATGTCAAACCTCACATAAATTTTCAAACCTCACATACATTTTCGTTCGGTTTCATCAAACCCATCCTAATTTCTTCAAACCCATGCTAAATTGCTCAAACCTCACATAAATTTTCAAACCACATAAATTTTCGTTCGGTTTCATCAAACCCATCCTAATTTCTTCAAACCCATGCTAACTTGCTCAAACCTCAGATAAATTTTCAAACCTCATAAATTTTCGTTCGGATTCATCAAACCCATCCTAATTTCATCAAACCCATCCTAATTTCTTCAAACCCATGCTAAATTGCTCAAACCTCACATAAATTTTCAAACCACATAAATTTTCGTTCGGTTTCATCAAACCCATCCTAATTTCATCAAACCCATCCTAATTTCTTCAAACCCATGCTAAATTGCTCAAACCTCAGGTAAATTTTCAAACCACATAAATTTTCGTTCGGTTTCATCAAACCCATCCTAATTTCGTCAAACCCATGCTAAATATGTCAAACCTCACATAAATTTTCGTTCGGTTTCATCAAACCCATCCTAATTTCTTCAAACCCATGCTAAATTGCTCAAACCTCACATAAATTTTCAAACCACATAAATTTTCGTTCGGTTTCATCAAACCCATCCTAATTTCATCAAACCCATCCTAATTTCTTCAAACCCATGCTAAATTGCTCAAACCTCAGGTAAATTTTCAAACCACATAAATTTTCGTTCGGTTTCATCAAACCCATCCTAATTTCGTCAAACCCATGCTAAATATGTCAAACCTCACATAAATTTTCAAACCTCACATAAATTTTCGTTCGGTTTCATCAAACCCATCCTAATTTCTTCAAACCCATGCTAAATTGCTCAAACCTCACATAAATTTTCAAACCACATAAATTTTCGTTCGGTTTCATCAAACCCATCCTAATTTCATCAAACCCATCCTAATTTCTTCAAACCCATGCTAAATTGCTCAAACCTCAGGTAAATTTTCAAACCACATAAATTTTCGTTCGGTTTCATCAAACCCATCCTAATTTCGTCAAACCCATGCTAAATATGTCAAACCTCACATAAATTTTTGTTCGGTTTCATCAAACCCATCCTAATTTCTTCAAACCCATGCTAAATTGCTCAAACCTCACATAAATTTTCAAACCACATAAATTTTCGTTCGGTTTCATCAAACCCATCCTAATTTCATCAAACCCATCCTAATTTCTTCAAACCCATGCTAAATTGCTCAAACCTCAGGTAAATTTTCAAACCACATAAATTTTCGTTCGGTTTCATCAAACCCATCCTAATTTCGTCAAACCCATGCTAAATATGTCAAACCTCACATAAATTTTCAAACCACATAAATTTTCGTTCGGTTTCATCAAACCCATCCTAATTTCTTCAAACCCATGCTAATTTGCTCAAACCTCAGATAAATTTTCAAACCTCATAAATTTTCGTTCGGATTCATCAAACCCATCCTAATTTCGTCAAACCCATGCTAATTTTGTCAAACCTCACATAAATTTTCAAACCTCACATAAATTTTCGTTCGGTTTCATCAAACCCATCCTAATTTCTTCAAACCCATGCTAAATTGCTCAAACCTCACATAAATTTTCAAACCACATAAATTTTCGTTCGGTTTCATCAAACCCATCCTAATTTCTTCAAACCCATGCTAATTTGCTCAAACCTCAGATAAATTTTCAAACCTCATAAATTTTCGTTCGGATTCATCAAACCCATCCTAATTTCATCAAACCCATCCTAATTTCTTCAAACCCATGCTAAATTGCTCAAACCTCACATAAATTTTCAAACCACATAAATTTTCGTTCGGTTTCATCAAACCCATCCTAATTTCATCAAACCCATCCTAATTTCTTCAAACCCATGCTAAATTGCTCAAACCTCAGGTAAATTTTCAAACCACATAAATTTTCGTTCGGTTTCATCAAACCCATCCTAATTTCGTCAAACCCATGCTAAATATGTCAAACCTCACATAAATTTTCGTTCGGTTTCATCAAACCCATCCTAATTTCTTCAAACCCATGCTAAATTGCTCAAACCTCACATAAATTTTCAAACCACATAAATTTTCGTTCGGTTTCATCAAACCCATCCTAATTTCATCAAACCCATCCTAATTTCTTCAAACCCATGCTAAATTGCTCAAACCTCAGGTAAATTTTCAAACCACATAAATTTTCGTTCGGTTTCATCAAACCCATCCTAATTTCGTCAAACCCATGCTAAATATGTCAAACCTCACATAAATTTTCAAACCTCACATAAATTTTCGTTCGGTTTCATCAAACCCATCCTAATTTCTTCAAACCCATGCTAAATTGCTCAAACCTCACATAAATTTTCAAACCACATAAATTTTCGTTCGGTTTCATCAAACCCATCCTAATTTCTTCAAACCCATGCTAATTTGCTCAAACCTCAGATAAATTTTCAAACCTCATAAATTTTCGTTCGGATTCATCAAACCCATCCTAATTTCATCAAACCCATCCTAATTTCTTCAAACCCATGCTAAATTGCTCAAACCTCACATAAATTTTCAAACCACATAAATTTTCGTTCGGTTTCATCAAACCCATCCTAATTTCATCAAACCCATCCTAATTTCTTCAAACCCATGCTAAATTGCTCAAACCTCAGGTAAATTTTCAAACCACATAAATTTTCGTTCGGTTTCATCAAACCCATCCTAATTTCGTCAAACCCATGCTAAATATGTCAAACCTCACATAAATTTTCAAACCTCACATAAATTTTCAAACCTCACATAAATTTTCGTTCGGTTTCATCAAACCCATCCTAATTTCTTCAAACCCATGCTAAATTGCTCAAACCTCACATAAATTTTCAAACCACATAAATTTTCGTTCGGTTTCATCAAACCCATCCTAATTTCTTCAAACCCATGCTAATTTGCTCAAACCTCAGATAAATTTTCAAACCTCATAAATTTTCGTTCGGATTCATCAAACCCATCCTAATTTCATCAAACCCATCCTAATTTCTTCAAACCCATGCTAATTTGCTCAAACCTCAGATAAATTTTCAAACCTCATAAATTTTCGTTCGGATTCATCAAACCCATCCTAATTTCGTCAAACCCATGCTAATTTTGTCAAACCTCACATAAATTTTCAAACCTCACATAAATTTTCGTTCGGTTTCATCAAACCCATCCTAATTTCTTCAAACCCATGCTAAATTGCTCAAACCTCACATAAATTTTCAAACCACATAAATTTTCGTTCGGTTTCATCAAACCCATCCTAATTTCATCAAACCCATCCTAATTTCTTCAAACCCATGCTAAATTGCTCAAACCTCAGGTAAATTTTCAAACCACATAAATTTTCGTTCGGTTTCATCAAACCCATCCTAATTTCGTCAAACCCATGCTAAATATGTCAAACCTCGCATAAATTTTCAAACCTCACATAAATTTTCGTTCGGTTTCATCAAACCCATCCTAATTTCTTCAAACCCATGCTAAATTGCTCAAACCTCACATAAATTTTCAAACCACATAAATTTTCGTTCGGTTTCATCAAACCCATCCTAATTTCTTCAAACCCATGCTAATTTGCTCAAACCTCAGATAAATTTTCAAACCTCATAAATTTTCGTTCGGATTCATCAAACCCATCCTAATTTCATCAAACCCATCCTAATTTCTTCAAACCCATGCTAAATTGCTCAAACCTCACATAAATTTTCAAACCACATAAATTTTCGTTCGGTTTCATCAAACCCATCCTAATTTCATCAAACCCATCCTAATTTCTTCAAACCCATGCTAAATTGCTCAAACCTCAGGTAAATTTTCAAACCACATAAATTTTCGTTCGGTTTCATCAAACCCATCCTAATTTCGTCAAACCCATGCTAAATATGTCAAACCTCACATAAATTTTCGTTCGGTTTCATCAAACTTATCCTAATTTCTTCAAACCCATGCTAAATTGCTCAAACCTCACATAAATTTTCAAACCACATAAATTTTCGTTCGGTTTCATCAAACCCATCCTAATTTCATCAAACCCATCCTAATTTCTTCAAACCCATGCTAAATTGCTCAAACCTCAGGTAAATTTTCAAACCACATAAATTTTCGTTCGGTTTCATCAAACCCATCCTAATTTCGTCAAACCCATGCTAAATATGTCAAACCTCACATAAATTTTCAAACCTCACATAAATTTTCGTTCGGTTTCATCAAACCCATCCTAATTTCTTCAAACCCATGCTAACTTGCTCAAACCTCAGATAAATTTTCAAACCTCATAAATTTTCGTTCGGATTCATCAAACCCATCCTAATTTCATCAAACCCATCCTAATTTCTTCAAACCCATGCTAAATTGCTCAAACCTCACATAAATTTTCAAACCACATAAATTTTCGTTCGGTTTCATCAAACCCATCCTAATTTCATCAAACCCATCCTAATTTCTTCAAACCCATGCTAAATTGCTCAAACCTCAGGTAAATTTTCAAACCACATAAATTTTCGTTCGGTTTCATCAAACCCATCCTAATTTCGTCAAACCCATGCTAAATATGTCAAACCTCACATAAATTTTCGTTCGGTTTCATCAAACCCATCCTAATTTCTTCAAACCCATGCTAAATTGCTCAAACCTCACATAAATTTTCAAACCACATAAATTTTCGTTCGGTTTCATCAAACCCATCCTAATTTCATCAAACCCATCCTAATTTCTTCAAACCCATGCTAAATTGCTCAAACCTCAGGTAAATTTTCAAACCACAAATTTTCGTTCGGTTTCATCAAACCCATCCTAATTTCGTCAAACCCATGCTAAATATGTCAAACCTCACATAAATTTTCAAACCTCACATAAATTTTCGTTCGGTTTCATCAAACCCATCCTAATTTCTTCAAACCCATGCTAAATTGCTCAAACCTCACATAAATTTTCAAACCACATAAATTTTCGTTCGGTTTCATCAAACCCATCCTAATTTCATCAAACCCATCCTAATTTCTTCAAACCCATGCTAAATTGCTCAAACCTCAGGTAAATTTTCAAACCACATAAATTTTCGTTCGGTTTCATCAAACCCATCCTAATTTCGTCAAACCCATGCTAAATATGTCAAACCTCACATAAATTTTCGTTCGGTTTCATCAAACCCATCCTAATTTCTTCAAACCCATGCTAAATTGCTCAAACCTCACATAAATTTTCAAACCACATAAATTTTCGTTCGGTTTCATCAAACCCATCCTAATTTCATCAAACCCATCCTAATTTCTTCAAACCCATGCTAAATTGCTCAAACCTCAGGTAAATTTTCAAACCACATAAATTTTCGTTCGGTTTCATCAAACCCATCCTAATTTCGTCAAACCCATGCTAAATATGTCAAACCTCACATAAATTTTCAAACCTCACATAAATTTTCGTTCGGTTTCATCAAACCCATCCTAATTTCTTCAAACCCATGCTAAATTGCTCAAACCTCACATAAATTTTCAAACCACATAAATTTTCGTTCGGTTTCATCAAACCCATCCTAATTTCTTCAAACCCATGCTAATTTGCTCAAACCTCAGATAAATTTTCAAACCTCATAAATTTTCGTTCGGATTCATCAAACCCATCCTAATTTCATCAAACCCATCCTAATTTCTTCAAACCCATGCTAAATTGCTCAAACCTCAGGTAAATTTTCAAACCACATAAATTTTCGTTCGGTTTCATCAAACCCATCCTAATTTCGTCAAACCCATGCTAAATATGTCAAACCTCACATAAATTTTCAAACCACATAAATTTTCGTTCGGTTTCATCAAACCCATCCTAATTTCTTCAAACCCATGCTAATTTGCTCAAACCTCAGATAAATTTTCAAACCTCATAAATTTTCGTTCGGATTCATCAAACCCATCCTAATTTCGTCAAACCCATGCTAATTTTGTCAAACCTCACATAAATTTTCAAACCTCACATAAATTTTCGTTCGGTTTCATCAAACCCATCCTAATTTCTTCAAACCCATGCTAAATTGCTCAAACCTCACATAAATTTTCAAACCACATAAATTTTCGTTCGGTTTCATCAAACCCATCCTAATTTCTTCAAACCCATGCTAATTTGCTCAAACCTCAGATAAATTTTCAAACCTCATAAATTTTCGTTCGGATTCATCAAACCCATCCTAATTTCGTCAAACCCATGCTAATTTTGTCAAACCTCACATAAATTTTCAAACCTCACATAAATTTTCGTTCGGTTTCATCAAACCCATCCTAATTTCTTCAAACCCATGCTAAATTGCTCAAACCTCACATAAATTTTCAAACCACATAAATTTTCGTTCGGTTTCATCAAACCCATCCTAATTTCATCAAACCCATCCTAATTTCTTCAAACCCATGCTAAATATGTCAAACCTCACATAAATTTTCAAACCTCACATAAATTTTCAAACCTCACATAAATTTTCGTTCGGTTTCATCAAACCCATCCTAATTTCTTCAAACCCATGCTAAATTGCTCAAACCTCACATAAATTTTCAAACCACATAAATTTTCGTTCGGTTTCATCAAACCCATCCTAATTTCTTCAAACCCATGCTAATTTGCTCAAACCTCAGATAAATTTTCAAACCTCATAAATTTTCGTTCGAATTCATCAAACCCATCCTAATTTCATCAAACCCATCCTAATTTCTTCAAACCCATGCTAATTTGCTCAAACCTCAGATAAATTTTCAAACCTCATAAATTTTCGTTCGGATTCATCAAACCCATCCTAATTTCGTCAAACCCATGCTAATTTTGTCAAACCTCACATAAATTTTCAAACCTCACATAAATTTTCGTTCGGTTTCATCAAACCCATCCTAATTTCTTCAAACCCATGCTAAATTGCTCAAACCTCACATAAATTTTCAAACCACATAAATTTTCGTTCGGTTTCATCAAACCCATCCTAATTTCATCAAACCCATCCTAATTTCTTCAAACCCATGCTAAATTGCTCAAACCTCAGGTAAATTTTCAAACCACATAAATTTTCGTTCGGTTTCATCAAACCCATCCTAATTTCGTCAAACCCATGCTAAATATGTCAAACCTCGCATAAATTTTCAAACCTCACATAAATTTTCGTTCGGTTTCATCAAACCCATCCTAATTTCTTCAAACCCATGCTAAATTGTTCAAACCTCACATAAATTTTCAAACCACATAAATTTTCGTTCGGTTTCATCAAACCCATCCTAATTTCTTCAAACCCATGCTAATTTGCTCAAACCTCAGATAAATTTTCAAACCTCATAAATTTTCGTTCGGATTCATCAAACCCATCCTAATTTCATCAAACCCATCCTAATTTCTTCAAACCCATGCTAAATTGCTCAAACCTCACATAAATTTTCAAACCACATAAATTTTCGTTCGGTTTCATCAAACCCATCCTAATTTCATCAAACCCATCCTAATTTCTTCAAACCCATGCTAAATTGCTCAAACCTCAGGTAAATTTTCAAACCACATAAATTTTCGTTCGGTTTCATCAAACCCATCCTAATTTCGTCAAACCCATGCTAAATATGTCAAACCTCACATAAATTTTCGTTCGGTTTCATCAAACTTATCCTAATTTCTTCAAACCCATGCTAAATTGCTCAAACCTCACATAAATTTTCAAACCACATAAATTTTCGTTCGGTTTCATCAAACCCATCCTAATTTCATCAAACCCATCCTAATTTCTTCAAACCCATGCTAAATTGCTCAAACCTCAGGTAAATTTTCAAACCACATAAATTTTCGTTCGGTTTCATCAAACCCATCCTAATTTCGTCAAACCCATGCTAAATATGTCAAACCTCACATAAATTTTCAAACCTCACATAAATTTTCGTTCGGTTTCATCAAACCCATCCTAATTTCTTCAAACCCATGCTAAATTGCTCAAACCTCACATAAATTTTCAAACCACATAAATTTTCGTTCGGTTTCATCAAACCCATCCTAATTTCATCAAACCCATCCTAATTTCTTCAAACCCATGCTAAATTGCTCAAACCTCAGGTAAATTTTCAAACCACATAAATTTTCGTTCGGTTTCATCAAACCCATCCTAATTTCGTCAAACCCATGCTAAATATGTCAAACCTCACATAAATTTTCGTTCGGTTTCATCAAACCCATCCTAATTTCTTCAAACCCATGCTAAATTGCTCAAACCTCACATAAATTTTCAAACCACATAAATTTTAGTTCGGTTTCATCAAACCCATCCTAATTTCATCAAACCCATCCTAATTTCTTCAAACCCATGCTAAATTGCTCAAACCTCAGGTAAATTTTCAAACCACATAAATTTTCGTTCGGTTTCATCAAACCCATCCTAATTTCGTCAAACCCATGCTAAATATGTCAAACCTCACATAAATTTTCAAACCTCACATAAATTTTCGTTCGGTTTCATCAAACCCATCCTAATTTCTTCAAACCCATGCTAAATTGCTCAAACCTCACATAAATTTTCAAACCACATAAATTTTCGTTCGGTTTCATCAAACCCATCCTAATTTCATCAAACCCATCCTAATTTCTTCAAACCCATGCTAAATTGCTCAAACCTCAGGTAAATTTTCAAACCACATAAATTTTCGTTCGGTTTCATCAAACCCATCCTAATTTCGTCAAACCCATGCTAAATATGTCAAACCTCACATAAATTTTCGTTCGGTTTCATCAAACCCATAATAATTTCTTCAAACCCATGCTAAATTGCTCAAACCTCACATAAATTTTCAAACCACATAAATTTTCGTTCGGTTTCATCAAACCCATCCTAATTTCATCAAACCCATCCTAATTTCTTCAAACCCATGCTAAATTGCTCAAACCTCAGGTAAATTTTCAAACCACATAAATTTTCGTTCGGTTTCATCAAACCCATCCTAATTTCGTCAAACCCATGCTAAATATGTCAAACCTCACATAAATTTTCAAACCTCACATACATTTTCGTTCGGTTTCATCAAACCCATCCTAATTTCTTCAAACCCATGCTAAATTGCTCAAACCTCACATAAATTTTCAAACCACATAAATTTTCGTTCGGTTTCATCAAACCCATCCTAATTTCTTCAAACCCATGCTAACTTGCTCAAACCTCAGATAAATTTTCAAACCTCATAAATTTTCGTTCGGATTCATCAAACCCATCCTAATTTCATCAAACCCATCCTAATTTCTTCAAACCCATGCTAAATTGCTCAAACCTCACATAAATTTTCAAACCACATAAATTTTCGTTCGGTTTCATCAAACCCATCCTAATTTCTTCAAACCCATGCTAAATTGCTCAAACCTCACATAAATTTTCAAACCACATAAATTTTCGTTCGGTTTCATCAAACCCATCCTAATTTCATCAAACCCATCCTAATTTCTTCAAACCCATGCTAAATTGCTCAAACCTCAGGTAAATTTTCAAACCACATAAATTTTCGTTCGGTTTCATCAAACCCATCCTAATTTCGTCAAACCCATGCTAAATATGTCAAACCTCACATAAATTTTTGTTCGGTTTCATCAAACCCATCCTAATTTCTTCAAACCCATGCTAAATTGCTCAAACCTCACATAAATTTTCAAACCACATAAATTTTCGTTCGGTTTCATCAAACCCATCCTAATTTCATCAAACCCATCCTAATTTCTTCAAACCCATGCTAAATTGCTCAAACCTCAGGTAAATTTTCAAACCACATAAATTTTCGTTCGGTTTCATCAAACCCATCCTAATTTCGTCAAACCCATGCTAAATATGTCAAACCTCACATAAATTTTCAAACCACATAAATTTTCGTTCGGTTTCATCAAACCCATCCTAATTTCTTCAAACCCATGCTAATTTGCTCAAACCTCAGATAAATTTTCAAACCTCATAAATTTTCGTTCGGATTCATCAAACCCATCCTAATTTCGTCAAACCCATGCTAATTTTGTCAAACCTCACATAAATTTTCAAACCTCACATAAATTTTCGTTCGGTTTCATCAAACCCATCCTAATTTCTTCAAACCCATGCTAAATTGCTCAAACCTCACATAAATTTTCAAACCACATAAATTTTCGTTCGGTTTCATCAAACCCATCCTAATTTCTTCAAACCCATGCTAATTTGCTCAAACCTCAGATAAATTTTCAAACCTCATAAATTTTCGTTCGGATTCATCAAACCCATCCTAATTTCATCAAACCCATCCTAATTTCTTCAAACCCATGCTAAATTGCTCAAACCTCACATAAATTTTCAAACCACATAAATTTTCGTTCGGTTTCATCAAACCCATCCTAATTTCATCAAACCCATCCTAATTTCTTCAAACCCATGCTAAATTGCTCAAACCTCACATAAATTTTCAAACCACATAAATTTTCGTTCGGTTTCATCAAACCCATCCTAATTTCATCAAACCCATCCTAATTTCTTCAAACCCATGCTAAATTGCTCAAACCTCAGGTAAATTTTCAAACCACATAAATTTTCGTTCGGTTTCATCAAACCCATCCTAATTTCGTCAAACCCATGCTAAATATGTCAAACCTCACATAAATTTTCAAACCTCACATAAATTTTCGTTCGGTTTCATCAAACCCATCCTAATTTCTTCAAACCCATGCTAAATTGCTCAAACCTCACATAAATTTTCAAACCACATAAATTTTCGTTCGGTTTCATCAAACCCATCCTAATTTCTTCAAACCCATGCTAATTTGCTCAAACCTCAGATAAATTTTCAAACCTCATAAATTTTCGTTCGGATTCATCAAACCCATCCTAATTTCATCAAACCCATCCTAATTTCTTCAAACCCATGCTAAATTGCTCAAACCTCAGGTAAATTTTCAAACCACATAAATTTTCGTTCGGTTTCATCAAACCCATCCTAATTTCGTCAAACCCATGCTAAATATGTCAAACCTCACATAAATTTTCAAACCACATAAATTTTCGTTCGGTTTCATCAAACCCATCCTAATTTCTTCAAACCCATGCTAATTTGCTCAAACCTCAGATAAATTTTCAAACCTCATAAATTTTCGTTCGGATTCATCAAACCCATCCTAATTTCGTCAAACCCATGCTAATTTTGTCAAACCTCACATAAATTTTCAAACCTCACATAAATTTTCGTTCGGTTTCATCAAACCCATCCTAATTTCTTCAAACCCATGCTAAATTGCTCAAACCTCACATAAATTTTCAAACCACATAAATTTTCGTTCGGTTTCATCAAACCCATCCTAATTTCTTCAAACCCATGCTAATTTGCTCAAACCTCAGATAAATTTTCAAACCTCATAAATTTTCGTTCGGATTCATCAAACCCATCCTAATTTCGTCAAACCCATGCTAATTTTGTCAAACCTCACATAAATTTTCAAACCTCACATAAATTTTCGTTCGGTTTCATCAAACCCATCCTAATTTCTTCAAACCCATGCTAAATTGCTCAAACCTCACATAAATTTTCAAACCACATAAATTTTCGTTCGGTTTCATCAAACCCATCCTAATTTCATCAAACCCATCCTAATTTCTTCAAACCCATGCTAAATATGTCAAACCTCACATAAATTTTCAAACCTCACATAAATTTTCGTTCGGTTTCATCAAACCCATCCTAATTTCTTCAAACCCATGCTAAATTGCTCAAACCTCACATAAATTTTCAAACCACATAAATTTTCGTTCGGTTTCATCAAACCCATCCTAATTTCTTCAAACCCATGCTAATTTGCTCAAACCTCAGATAAATTTTCAAACCTCATAAATTTTCGTTCGAATTCATCAAACCCATCCTAATTTCATCAAACCCATCCTAATTTCTTCAAACCCATGCTAATTTGCTCAAACCTCAGATAAATTTTCAAACCTCATAAATTTTCGTTCGGATTCATCAAACCCATCCTAATTTCGTCAAACCCATGCTAATTTTGTCAAACCTCACATAAATTTTCAAACCTCACATAAATTTTCGTTCGGTTTCATCAAACCCATCCTAATTTCTTCAAACCCATGCTAAATTGCTCAAACCTCACATAAATTTTCAAACCACATAAATTTTCGTTCGGTTTCATCAAACCCATCCTAATTTCATCAAACCCATCCTAATTTCTTCAAACCCATGCTAAATTGCTCAAACCTCAGGTAAATTTTCAAACCACATAAATTTTCGTTCGGTTTCATCAAACCCATCCTAATTTCGTCAAACCCATGCTAAATATGTCAAACCTCGCATAAATTTTCAAACCTCACATAAATTTTCGTTCGGTTTCATCAAACCCATCCTAATTTCTTCAAACCCATGCTAAATTGTTCAAACCTCACATAAATTTTCAAACCACATAAATTTTCGTTCGGTTTCATCAAACCCATCCTAATTTCTTCAAACCCATGCTAATTTGCTCAAACCTCAGATAAATTTTCAAACCTCATAAATTTTCGTTCGGATTCATCAAACCCATCCTAATTTCATCAAACCCATCCTAATTTCTTCAAACCCATGCTAAATTGCTCAAACCTCACATAAATTTTCAAACCACATAAATTTTCGTTCGGTTTCATCAAACCCATCCTAATTTCATCAAACCCATCCTAATTTCTTCAAACCCATGCTAAATTGCTCAAACCTCAGGTAAATTTTCAAACCACATAAATTTTCGTTCGGTTTCATCAAACCCATCCTAATTTCGTCAAACCCATGCTAAATATGTCAAACCTCACATAAATTTTCGTTCGGTTTCATCAAACTTATCCTAATTTCTTCAAACCCATGCTAAATTGCTCAAACCTCACATAAATTTTCAAACCACATAAATTTTCGTTCGGTTTCATCAAACCCATCCTAATTTCATCAAACCCATCCTAATTTCTTCAAACCCATGCTAAATTGCTCAAACCTCAGGTAAATTTTCAAACCACATAAATTTTCGTTCGGTTTCATCAAACCCATCCTAATTTCGTCAAACCCATGCTAAATATGTCAAACCTCACATAAATTTTCAAACCTCACATAAATTTTCGTTCGGTTTCATCAAACCCATCCTAATTTCTTCAAACCCATGCTAAATTGCTCAAACCTCACATAAATTTTCAAACCACATAAATTTTCGTTCGGTTTCATCAAACCCATCCTAATTTCATCAAACCCATCCTAATTTCTTCAAACCCATGCTAAATTGCTCAAACCTCAGGTAAATTTTCAAACCACATAAATTTTCGTTCGGTTTCATCAAACCCATCCTAATTTCGTCAAACCCATGCTAAATATGTCAAACCTCACATAAATTTTCGTTCGGTTTCATCAAACCCATCCTAATTTCTTCAAACCCATGCTAAATTGCTCAAACCTCACATAAATTTTCAAACCACATAAATTTTAGTTCGGTTTCATCAAACCCATCCTAATTTCATCAAACCCATCCTAATTTCTTCAAACCCATGCTAAATTGCTCAAACCTCAGGTAAATTTTCAAACCACATAAATTTTCGTTCGGTTTCATCAAACCCATCCTAATTTCGTCAAACCCATGCTAAATATGTCAAACCTCACATAAATTTTCAAACCTCACATAAATTTTCGTTCGGTTTCATCAAACCCATCCTAATTTCTTCAAACCCATGCTAAATTGCTCAAACCTCACATAAATTTTCAAACCACATAAATTTTCGTTCGGTTTCATCAAACCCATCCTAATTTCATCAAACCCATCCTAATTTCTTCAAACCCATGCTAAATTGCTCAAACCTCAGGTAAATTTTCAAACCACATAAATTTTCGTTCGGTTTCATCAAACCCATCCTAATTTCGTCAAACCCATGCTAAATATGTCAAACCTCACATAAATTTTCGTTCGGTTTCATCAAACCCATAATAATTTCTTCAAACCCATGCTAAATTGCTCAAACCTCACATAAATTTTCAAACCACATAAATTTTCGTTCGGTTTCATCAAACCCATCCTAATTTCATCAAACCCATCCTAATTTCTTCAAACCCATGCTAAATTGCTCAAACCTCAGGTAAATTTTCAAACCACATAAATTTTCGTTCGGTTTCATCAAACCCATCCTAATTTCGTCAAACCCATGCTAAATATGTCAAACCTCACATAAATTTTCAAACCTCACATACATTTTCGTTCGGTTTCATCAAACCCATCCTAATTTCTTCAAACCCATGCTAAATTGCTCAAACCTCACATAAATTTTCAAACCACATAAATTTTCGTTCGGTTTCATCAAACCCATCCTAATTTCTTCAAACCCATGCTAACTTGCTCAAACCTCAGATAAATTTTCAAACCTCATAAATTTTCGTTCGGATTCATCAAACCCATCCTAATTTCATCAAACCCATCCTAATTTCTTCAAACCCATGCTAAATTGCTCAAACCTCACATAAATTTTCAAACCACATAAATTTTCGTTCGGTTTCATCAAACCCATCCTAATTTCATCAAACCCATCCTAATTTCTTCAAACCCATGCTAAATTGCTCAAACCTCAGGTAAATTTTCAAACCACATAAATTTTCGTTCGGTTTCATCAAACCCATCCTAATTTCGTCAAACCCATGCTAAATATGTCAAACCTCACATAAATTTTCGTTCGGTTTCATCAAACCCATCCTAATTTCTTCAAACCCATGCTAAATTGCTCAAACCTCACATAAATTTTCAAACCACATAAATTTTCGTTCGGTTTCATCAAACCCATCCTAATTTCATCAAACCCATCCTAATTTCTTCAAACCCATGCTAAATTGCTCAAACCTCAGGTAAATTTTCAAACCACATAAATTTTCGTTCGGTTTCATCAAACCCATCCTAATTTCGTCAAACCCATGCTAAATATGTCAAACCTCACATAAATTTTCAAACCTCACATAAATTTTCGTTCGGTTTCATCAAACCCATCCTAATTTCTTCAAACCCATGCTAAATTGCTCAAACCTCACATAAATTTTCAAACCACATAAATTTTCGTTCGGTTTCATCAAACCCATCCTAATTTCATCAAACCCATCCTAATTTCTTCAAACCCATGCTAAATTGCTCAAACCTCAGGTAAATTTTCAAACCACATAAATTTTCGTTCGGTTTCATCAAACCCATCCTAATTTCGTCAAACCCATGCTAAATATGTCAAACCTCACATAAATTTTTGTTCGGTTTCATCAAACCCATCCTAATTTCTTCAAACCCATGCTAAATTGCTCAAACCTCACATAAATTTTCAAACCACATAAATTTTCGTTCGGTTTCATCAAACCCATCCTAATTTCATCAAACCCATCCTAATTTCTTCAAACCCATGCTAAATTGCTCAAACCTCAGGTAAATTTTCAAACCACATAAATTTTCGTTCGGTTTCATCAAACCCATCCTAATTTCGTCAAACCCATGCTAAATATGTCAAACCTCACATAAATTTTCAAACCACATAAATTTTCGTTCGGTTTCATCAAACCCATCCTAATTTCTTCAAACCCATGCTAATTTGCTCAAACCTCAGATAAATTTTCAAACCTCATAAATTTTCGTTCGGATTCATCAAACCCATCCTAATTTCGTCAAACCCATGCTAATTTTGTCAAACCTCACATAAATTTTCAAACCTCACATAAATTTTCGTTCGGTTTCATCAAACCCATCCTAATTTCTTCAAACCCATGCTAAATTGCTCAAACCTCACATAAATTTTCAAACCACATAAATTTTCGTTCGGTTTCATCAAACCCATCCTAATTTCTTCAAACCCATGCTAATTTGCTCAAACCTCAGATAAATTTTCAAACCTCATAAATTTTCGTTCGGATTCATCAAACCCATCCTAATTTCATCAAACCCATCCTAATTTCTTCAAACCCATGCTAAATTGCTCAAACCTCACATAAATTTTCAAACCACATAAATTTTCGTTCGGTTTCATCAAACCCATCCTAATTTCATCAAACCCATCCTAATTTCTTCAAACCCATGCTAAATTGCTCAAACCTCAGGTAAATTTTCAAACCACATAAATTTTCGTTCGGTTTCATCAAACCCATCCTAATTTCGTCAAACCCATGCTAAATATGTCAAACCTCACATAAATTTTCGTTCGGTTTCATCAAACCCATCCTAATTTCTTCAAACCCATGCTAAATTGCTCAAACCTCACATAAATTTTCAAACCACATAAATTTTCGTTCGGTTTCATCAAACCCATCCTAATTTCATCAAACCCATCCTAATTTCTTCAAACCCATGCTAAATTGCTCAAACCTCAGGTAAATTTTCAAACCACATAAATTTTCGTTCGGTTTCATCAAACCCATCCTAATTTCGTCAAACCCATGCTAAATATGTCAAACCTCACATAAATTTTCAAACCTCACATAAATTTTCGTTCGGTTTCATCAAACCCATCCTAATTTCTTCAAACCCATGCTAAATTGCTCAAACCTCACATAAATTTTCAAACCACATAAATTTTCGTTCGGTTTCATCAAACCCATCCTAATTTCTTCAAACCCATGCTAATTTGCTCAAACCTCAGATAAATTTTCAAACCTCATAAATTTTCGTTCGGATTCATCAAACCCATCCTAATTTCATCAAACCCATCCTAATTTCTTCAAACCCATGCTAAATTGCTCAAACCTCACATAAATTTTCAAACCACATAAATTTTCGTTCGGTTTCATCAAACCCATCCTAATTTCATCAAACCCATCCTAATTTCTTCAAACCCATGCTAAATTGCTCAAACCTCAGGTAAATTTTCAAACCACATAAATTTTCGTTCGGTTTCATCAAACCCATCCTAATTTCGTCAAACCCATGCTAAATATGTCAAACCTCACATAAATTTTCAAACCTCACATAAATTTTCAAACCTCACATAAATTTTCGTTCGGTTTCATCAAACCCATCCTAATTTCTTCAAACCCATGCTAAATTGCTCAAACCTCACATAAATTTTCAAACCACATAAATTTTCGTTCGGTTTCATCAAACCCATCCTAATTTCTTCAAACCCATGCTAATTTGCTCAAACCTCAGATAAATTTTCAAACCTCATAAATTTTCGTTCGGATTCATCAAACCCATCCTAATTTCATCAAACCCATCCTAATTTCTTCAAACCCATGCTAATTTGCTCAAACCTCAGATAAATTTTCAAACCTCATAAATTTTCGTTCGGATTCATCAAACCCATCCTAATTTCGTCAAACCCATGCTAATTTTGTCAAACCTCACATAAATTTTCAAACCTCACATAAATTTTCGTTCGGTTTCATCAAACCCATCCTAATTTCTTCAAACCCATGCTAAATTGCTCAAACCTCACATAAATTTTCAAACCACATAAATTTTCGTTCGGTTTCATCAAACCCATCCTAATTTCATCAAACCCATCCTAATTTCTTCAAACCCATGCTAAATTGCTCAAACCTCAGGTAAATTTTCAAACCACATAAATTTTCGTTCGGTTTCATCAAACCCATCCTAATTTCGTCAAACCCATGCTAAATATGTCAAACCTCGCATAAATTTTCAAACCTCACATAAATTTTCGTTCGGTTTCATCAAACCCATCCTAATTTCTTCAAACCCATGCTAAATTGCTCAAACCTCACATAAATTTTCAAACCACATAAATTTTCGTTCGGTTTCATCAAACCCATCCTAATTTCTTCAAACCCATGCTAATTTGCTCAAACCTCAGATAAATTTTCAAACCTCATAAATTTTCGTTCGGATTCATCAAACCCATCCTAATTTCATCAAACCCATCCTAATTTCTTCAAACCCATGCTAAATTGCTCAAACCTCACATAAATTTTCAAACCACATAAATTTTCGTTCGGTTTCATCAAACCCATCCTAATTTCATCAAACCCATCCTAATTTCTTCAAACCCATGCTAAATTGCTCAAACCTCAGGTAAATTTTCAAACCACATAAATTTTCGTTCGGTTTCATCAAACCCATCCTAATTTCGTCAAACCCATGCTAAATATGTCAAACCTCACATAAATTTTCGTTCGGTTTCATCAAACTTATCCTAATTTCTTCAAACCCATGCTAAATTGCTCAAACCTCACATAAATTTTCAAACCACATAAATTTTCGTTCGGTTTCATCAAACCCATCCTAATTTCATCAAACCCATCCTAATTTCTTCAAACCCATGCTAAATTGCTCAAACCTCAGGTAAATTTTCAAACCACATAAATTTTCGTTCGGTTTCATCAAACCCATCCTAATTTCGTCAAACCCATGCTAAATATGTCAAACCTCACATAAATTTTCAAACCTCACATAAATTTTCGTTCGGTTTCATCAAACCCATCCTAATTTCTTCAAACCCATGCTAACTTGCTCAAACCTCAGATAAATTTTCAAACCTCATAAATTTTCGTTCGGATTCATCAAACCCATCCTAATTTCATCAAACCCATCCTAATTTCTTCAAACCCATGCTAAATTGCTCAAACCTCACATAAATTTTCAAACCACATAAATTTTCGTTCGGTTTCATCAAACCCATCCTAATTTCATCAAACCCATCCTAATTTCTTCAAACCCATGCTAAATTGCTCAAACCTCAGGTAAATTTTCAAACCACATAAATTTTCGTTCGGTTTCATCAAACCCATCCTAATTTCGTCAAACCCATGCTAAATATGTCAAACCTCACATAAATTTTCGTTCGGTTTCATCAAACCCATCCTAATTTCTTCAAACCCATGCTAAATTGCTCAAACCTCACATAAATTTTCAAACCACATAAATTTTCGTTCGGTTTCATCAAACCCATCCTAATTTCATCAAACCCATCCTAATTTCTTCAAACCCATGCTAAATTGCTCAAACCTCAGGTAAATTTTCAAACCACAAATTTTCGTTCGGTTTCATCAAACCCATCCTAATTTCGTCAAACCCATGCTAAATATGTCAAACCTCACATAAATTTTCAAACCTCACATAAATTTTCGTTCGGTTTCATCAAACCCATCCTAATTTCTTCAAACCCATGCTAAATTGCTCAAACCTCACATAAATTTTCAAACCACATAAATTTTCGTTCGGTTTCATCAAACCCATCCTAATTTCATCAAACCCATCCTAATTTCTTCAAACCCATGCTAAATTGCTCAAACCTCAGGTAAATTTTCAAACCACATAAATTTTCGTTCGGTTTCATCAAACCCATCCTAATTTCGTCAAACCCATGCTAAATATGTCAAACCTCACATAAATTTTCGTTCGGTTTCATCAAACCCATCCTAATTTCTTCAAACCCATGCTAAATTGCTCAAACCTCACATAAATTTTCAAACCACATAAATTTTCGTTCGGTTTCATCAAACCCATCCTAATTTCATCAAACCCATCCTAATTTCTTCAAACCCATGCTAAATTGCTCAAACCTCAGGTAAATTTTCAAACCACATAAATTTTCGTTCGGTTTCATCAAACCCATCCTAATTTCGTCAAACCCATGCTAAATATGTCAAACCTCACATAAATTTTCAAACCTCACATAAATTTTCGTTCGGTTTCATCAAACCCATCCTAATTTCTTCAAACCCATGCTAAATTGCTCAAACCTCACATAAATTTTCAAACCACATAAATTTTCGTTCGGTTTCATCAAACCCATCCTAATTTCTTCAAACCCATGCTAATTTGCTCAAACCTCAGATAAATTTTCAAACCTCATAAATTTTCGTTCGGATTCATCAAACCCATCCTAATTTCATCAAACCCATCCTAATTTCTTCAAACCCATGCTAAATTGCTCAAACCTCAGGTAAATTTTCAAACCACATAAATTTTCGTTCGGTTTCATCAAACCCATCCTAATTTCGTCAAACCCATGCTAAATATGTCAAACCTCACATAAATTTTCAAACCACATAAATTTTCGTTCGGTTTCATCAAACCCATCCTAATTTCTTCAAACCCATGCTAATTTGCTCAAACCTCAGATAAATTTTCAAACCTCATAAATTTTCGTTCGGATTCATCAAACCCATCCTAATTTCGTCAAACCCATGCTAATTTTGTCAAACCTCACATAAATTTTCAAACCTCACATAAATTTTCGTTCGGTTTCATCAAACCCATCCTAATTTCTTCAAACCCATGCTAAATTGCTCAAACCTCACATAAATTTTCAAACCACATAAATTTTCGTTCGGTTTCATCAAACCCATCCTAATTTCATCAAACCCATCCTAATTTCTTCAAACCCATGCTAAATTGCTCAAACCTCAGGTAAATTTTCAAACCACATAAATTTTCGTTCGGTTTCATCAAACCCATCCTAATTTCGTCAAACCCATGCTAAATATGTCAAACCTCACATAAATTTTCAAACCTCACATAAATTTTCGTTCGGTTTCATCAAACCCATCCTAATTTCTTCAAACCCATGCTAAATTGCTCAAACCTCACATAAATTTTCAAACCACATAAATTTTCGTTCGGTTTCATCAAACCCATCCTAATTTCTTCAAACCCATGCTAATTTGCTCAAACCTCAGATAAATTTTCAAACCTCATAAATTTTCGTTCGGATTCATCAAACCCATCCTAATTTCATCAAACCCATCCTAATTTCTTCAAACCCATGCTAAATTGCTCAAACCTCACATAAATTTTCAAACCACATAAATTTTCGCTCGGTTTCATCAAACCCATCCTAATTTCATCAAACCCATCCTAATTTCTTCAAACCCATGCTAAATTGCTCAAACCTCAGGTAAATTTTCAAACCACATAAATTTTCGTTCGGTTTCATCAAACCCATCCTAATTTCGTCAAACCCATGCTAAATATGTCAAACCTCACATAAATTTTCAAACCTCACATAAATTTTCGTTCGGTTTCATCAAACCCATCCTAATTTCTTCAAACCCATGCTAAATTGCTCAAACCTCACATAAATTTTCAAACCACATAAATTTTCGTTCGGTTTCATCAAACCCATCCTAATTTCTTCAAACCCATGCTAATTTGCTCAAACCTCAGATAAATTTTCAAACCTCATAAATTTTCGTTCGGATTCATCAAACCCATCCTAATTTCATCAAACCCATCCTAATTTCTTCAAACCCATGCTAAATTGCTCAAACCTCAGGTAAATTTTCAAACCACATAAATTTTCGTTCGGTTTCATCAAACCCATCCTAATTTCGTCAAACCCATGCTAAATATGTCAAACCTCACATAAATTTTCAAACCACATAAATTTTCGTTCGGTTTCATCAAACCCATCCTAATTACTTCAAACCCATGCTAATTTGCTCAAACCTCAGATAAATTTTCAAACCTCATAAATTTTCGTTCGGATTCATCAAACCCATCCTAATTTCGTCAAACCCATGCTAATTTTGTCAAACCTCACATAAATTTTCAAACCTCACATAAATTTTCGTTCGGTTTCATCAAACCCATCCTAATTTCTTCAAACCCATGCTAATTTGCTCAAACCTCAGATAAATTTTCAAACCTCATAAATTTTCGTTCGGATTCATCAAACCCATCCTAATTTCATCAAACCCATCCTAATTTCTTCAAACCCATGCTAAATTGCTCAAACCTCACATAAATTTTCAAACCACATAAATTTTCGTTCGGTTTCATCAAACCCATCCTAATTTCATCAAACCCATCCTAATTTCTTCAAACCCATGCTAAATTGCTCAAACCTCAGGTAAATTTTCAAACCACATAAATTTTCGTTCGGTTTCATCAAACCCATCCTAATTTCGTCAAACCCATGCTAAATATGTCAAACCTCACATAAATTTTCGTTCGGTTTCATCAAACCCATCCTAATTTCTTCAAACCCATGCTAAATTGCTCAAAGCTCACATAAATTTTCAAACCACATAAATTTTCGTTCGGTTTCATCAAACCCATCCTAATTTCATCAAACCCATCCTAATTTCTTCAAACCCATGCTAAATTGCTCAAACCTCAGGTAAATTTTCAAACCACATAAATTTTCGTTCGGTTTCATCAAACCCATCCTAATTTCGTCAAACCCATGCTAAATATGTCAAACCTCACATAAATTTTCAAACCTCACATAAATTTTCGTTCGGTTTCATCAAACCCATCCTAATTTCTTCAAACCCATGCTAAATTGCTCAAACCTCACATAAATTTTCAAACCACATAAATTTTCGTTCGGTTTCATCAAACCCATCCTAATTTCTTCAAACCCATGCTAATTTGCTCAAACCTCAGATAAATTTTCAAACCTCATAAATTTTCGTTCGGATTCATCAAACCCATCCTAATTTCATCAAACCCATCCTAATTTCTTCAAACCCATGCTAAATTGCTCAAACCTCACATAAATTTTCAAACCACATAAATTTTCGTTCGGTTTCATCAAACCCATCCTAATTTCATCAAACCCATCCTAATTTCTTCAAACCCATGCTAAATTGCTCAAACCTCAGGTAAATTTTCAAACCACATAAATTTTCGTTCGGTTTCATCAAACCCATCCTAATTTCGTCAAACCCATGCTAAATATGTCAAACCTCACATAAATTTTCAAACCTCACATAAATTTTCGTTCGGTTTCATCAAACCCATCCTAATTTCTTCAAACCCATGCTAAATTGCTCAAACCTCACATAAATTTTCAAACCACATAAATTTTCGTTCGGTTTCATCAAACCCATCCTAATTTCTTCAAACCCATGCTAATTTGCTCAAACCTCAGATAAATTTTCAAACCTCATAAATTTTCGTTCGGATTCATCAAACCCATCCTAATTTCATCAAACCCATCCTAATTTCTTCAAACCCATGCTAAATTGCTCAAACCTCAGGTAAATTTTCAAACCACATAAATTTTCGTTCGGTTTCATCAAACCCATCCTAATTTCGTCAAACCCATGCTAAATATGTCAAACCTCACATAAATTTTCAAACCACATAAATTTTCGTTCGGTTTCATCAAACCCATCCTAATTTCTTCAAACCCATGCTAATTTGCTCAAACCTCAGATAAATTTTCAAACCTCATAAATTTTCGTTCGGATTCATCAAACCCATCCTAATTTCGTCAAACCCATGCTAATTTTGTCAAACCTCACATAAATTTTCAAACCTCACATAAATTTTCGTTCGGTTTCATCAAACCCATCCTAATTTCTTCAAACCCATGCTAAATTGCTCAAACCTCACATAAATTTTCAAACCACATAAATTTTCGTTCGGTTTCATCAAACCCATCCTAATTTCATCAAACCCATCCTAATTTCTTCAAACCCATGCTAAATTGCTCAAACCTCAGGTAAATTTTCAAACCACATAAATTTTCGTTCGGTTTCATCAAACCCATCCTAATTTCGTCAAACCCATGCTAAATATGTCAAACCTCACATAAATTTTCAAACCTCACATAAATTTTCGTTCGGTTTCATCAAACCCATCCTAATTTCTTCAAACCCATGCTAAATTGCTCAAACCTCACATAAATTTTCAAACCACATAAATTTTCGTTTGGTTTCATCAAACCCATCCTAATTTCTTCAAACCCATGCTAATTTGCTCAAACCTCAGATAAATTTTCAAACCTCATAAAATTTCGTTCGGATTCATCAAACCCATCCTAATTTCATCAAACCCATCCTAATTTCTTCAAACCCATGCTAAATTGCTCAAACCTCAGGTAAATTTTCAAACCACATAAATTTTCGTTCGGTTTCATCAAACCCATCCTAATTTCGTCAAACCCATGCTAAATATGTCAAACCTCACATAAATTTTCAAACCACATAAATTTTCGTTCGGTTTCATCAAACCCATCCTAATTTCTTCAAACCCATGCTAATTTGCTCAAACCTCAGATAAATTTTCAAACCTCATAAATTTTCGTTCGGATTCATCAAACCCATCCTAATTTCGTCAAACCCATGCTAATTTTGTCAAACCTCACATAAATTTTCAAACCTCACATAAATTTTCGTTCGGTTTCATCAAACCCATCCTAATTTCTTCAAACCCATGCTAAATTGCTCAAACCTCACATAAATTTTCAAACCACATAAATTTTCGTTCGGTTTCATCAAACCCATCCTAATTTCATCAAACCCATCCTAATTTCTTCAAACCCATGCTAAATTGCTCAAACCTCAGGTAAATTTTCAAACCACATAAATTTTCGTTCAGTTTCATCAAACCCATCCTAATTTCGTCAAACCCATGCTAAATATGTCAAACCTCACATAAATTTTCAAACCTCACATAAATTTTCGTTCGGTTTCATCAAACCCATCCTAATTTCTTCAAACCCATGCTAAATTGCTCAAACCTCACATAAATTTTCAAACCACATAAATTTTCGTTCGGTTTCATCAAACCCATCCTAATTTCTTCAAACCCATGCTAATTTGCTCAAACCTCAGATAAATTTTCAAACCTCATAAATTTTCGTTCGGATTCATCAAACCCATCCTAATTTCATCAAACCCATCCTAATTTCTTCAAACCCATGCTAAATTGCTCAAACCTCACATAAATTTTCAAACCACATAAATTTTCGTTCGGTTTCATCAAACCCATCCTAATTTCTTCAAACCCATGCTAATTTGCTCAAACCTCAGATAAATTTTCAAACCTCACATAAATTTTCGTTCGGTTTCATCAAACCCATCCTAATTTCTTCAAACCCATGCTAAATTGCTCAAACCTCACATAAATTTTCAAACCACATAAATTTTCGTTCGGTTTCATCAAACCCATCCTAATTTCATCAAACCCATCCTAATTTCTTCAAACCCATGCTAAATTGCTCAAACCTCAGGTAAATTTTCAAACCACATAAATTTTCGTTCGGTTTCATCAAACCCATCCTAATTTCGTCAAACCCATGCTAAATATGTCAAACCTCACATAAATTTTCAAACCTCACATAAATTTTCGTTCGGTTTCATCAAACCCATCCTAATTTCTTCAAACCCATGCTAAATTGCTCAAACCTCACATACATTTTCAAACCACATAAATTTTCGTTCGGTTTCATCAAACCCATCCTAATTTCATCAAACCCATCCTAATTTCTTCAAACCCATGCTAAATTGCTCAAACCTCAGGTAAATTTTCAAACCACATAAATTTTCGTTCGGTTTCATCAAACCCATCCTAATTTCGTCAAACCCATGCTAAATATGTCAAACCTCACATAAATTTTCGTTCGGTTTCATCAAACCCATCCTAATTTCTTCAAACCCATGCTAAATTGCTCAAACCTCACATAAATTTTCAAACCACATAAATTTTCGTTCGGTTTCATCAAACCCATCCTAATTTCATCAAACCCATCCTAATTTCTTCAAACCCATGCTAAATTGCTCAAACCTCAGGTAAATTTTCAAACCACATAAATTTTCGTTCGGTTTCATCAAACCCATCCTAATTTCGTCAAACCCATGCTAAATATGTCAAACCTCACATAAATTTTCAAACCTCACATAAATTTTCGTTCGGTTTCATCAAACCCATCCTAATTTCTTCAAACCCATGCTAAATTGCTCAAACCTCACATAAATTTTCAAACCACATAAATTTTCGTTCGGTTTCATCAAACCCATCCTAATTTCTTCAAACCCATGCTAATTTGCTCAAACCTCAGATAAATTTTCAAACCTCATAAATTTTCGTTCGGATTCATCAAACCCATCCTAATTTCATCAAACCCATCCTAATTTCTTCAAACCCATGCTAAATTGCTCAAACCTCAGGTAAATTTTCAAACCACATAAATTTTCGTTCGGTTTCATCAAACCCATCCTAATTTCGTCAAACCCATGCTAAATATGTCAAACCTCACATAAATTTTCAAACCACATAAATTTTCGTTCGGTTTCATCAAACCCATCCTAATTTCTTCAAACCCATGCTAATTTGCTCAAACCTCAGATAAATTTTCAAACCTCATAAATTTTCGTTCGGATTCATCAAACCCATCCTAATTTCGTCAAACCCATGCTAATTTTGTCAAACCTCACATAAATTTTCAAACCTCACATAAATTTTCGTTCGGTTTCATCAAACCCATCCTAATTTCTTCAAACCCATGCTAAATTGCTCAAACCTCACATAAATTTTCAAACCACATAAATTTTCGTTCGGTTTCATCAAACCCATCCTAATTTCATCAAACCCATCCTAATTTCTTCAAACCCATGCTAAATTGCTCAAACCTCAGGTAAATTTTCAAACCACATAAATTTTCGTTCGGTTTCATCAAACCCATCCTAATTTCGTCAAACCCATGCTAAATATGTCAAACCTCACATAAATTTTCAAACCTCACATAAATTTTCGTTCGGTTTCATCAAACCCATCCTAATTTCTTCAAACCCATGCTAAATTGCTCAAACCTCACATAAATTTTCAAACCACATAAATTTTCGTTCGGTTTCATCAAACCCATCCTAATTTCTTCAAACCCATGCTAATTTGCTCAAACCTCAGATAAATTTTCAAACCTCATAAATTTTCGTTCGGATTCATCAAACCCATCCTAATTTCATCAAACCCATCCTAATTTCTTCAAACCCATGCTAAATTGCTCAAACCTCACATAAATTTTCAAACCACATAAATTTTCGTTCGGTTTCATCAAACCCATCCTAATTTCTTCAAACCCATGCTAATTTGCTCAAACCTCAGATAAATTTTCAAACCACATAAATTTTCGCTCGGTTTCATCAAACCCATCCTAATTTCATCAAACCCATCCTAATTTCTTCAAACCCATGCTAAATTGCTCAAACCTCAGGTAAATTTTCAAACCACATAAATTTTCGTTCGGTTTCATCAAACCCATCCTAATTTCGTCAAACCCATGCTAAATATGTCAAACCTCACATAAATTTTCAAACCTCACATAAATTTTCGTTCGGTTTCATCAAACCCATCCTAATTTCTTCAAACCCATGCTAAATTGCTCAAACCTCACATAAATTTTCAAACCACATAAATTTTCGTTCGGTTTCATCAAACCCATCCTAATTTCTTCAAACCCATGCTAATTTGCTCAAACCTCAGATAAATTTTCAAACCTCATAAATTTTCGTTCGGATTCATCAAACCCATCCTAATTTCATCAAACCCATCCTAATTTCTTCAAACCCATGCTAAATTGCTCAAACCTCAGGTAAATTTTCAAACCACATAAATTTTCGTTCGGTTTCATCAAACCCATCCTAATTTCGTCAAACCCATGCTAAATATGTCAAACCTCACATAAATTTTCAAACCACATAAATTTTCGTTCGGTTTCATCAAACCCATCCTAATTACTTCAAACCCATGCTAATTTGCTCAAACCTCAGATAAATTTTCAAACCTCATAAATTTTCGTTCGGATTCATCAAACCCATCCTAATTTCGTCAAACCCATGCTAATTTTGTCAAACCTCACATAAATTTTCAAACCTCACATAAATTTTCGTTCGGTTTCATCAAACCCATCCTAATTTCTTCAAACCCATGCTAATTTGCTCAAACCTCAGATAAATTTTCAAACCTCATAAATTTTCGTTCGGATTCATCAAACCCATCCTAATTTCATCAAACCCATCCTAATTTCTTCAAACCCATGCTAAATTGCTCAAACCTCACATAAATTTTCAAACCACATAAATTTTCGTTCGGTTTCATCAAACCCATCCTAATTTCATCAAACCCATCCTAATTTCTTCAAACCCATGCTAAATTGCTCAAACCTCAGGTAAATTTTCAAACCACATAAATTTTCGTTCGGTTTCATCAAACCCATCCTAATTTCGTCAAACCCATGCTAAATATGTCAAACCTCACATAAATTTTCGTTCGGTTTCATCAAACCCATCCTAATTTCTTCAAACCCATGCTAAATTGCTCAAACCTCACATAAATTTTCAAACCACATAAATTTTCGTTCGGTTTCATCAAACCCATCCTAATTTCATCAAACCCATCCTAATTTCTTCAAACCCATGCTAAATTGCTCAAACCTCAGGTAAATTTTCAAACCACATAAATTTTCGTTCGGTTTCATCAAACCCATCCTAATTTCGTCAAACCCATGCTAAATATGTCAAACCTCACATAAATTTTCAAACCTCACATAAATTTTCGTTCGGTTTCATCAAACCCATCCTAATTTCTTCAAACCCATGCTAAATTGCTCAAACCTCACATAAATTTTCAAACCACATAAATTTTCGTTCGGTTTCATCAAACCCATCCTAATTTCGTCAAACCCATGCTAAATATGTCAAACCTCACATAAATTTTCGTTCGGTTTCATCAAACCCATCCTAATTTCTTCAAACCCATGCTAAATTGCTCAAACCTCACATAAATTTTCAAACCACATAAATTTTCGTTCGGTTTCATCAAACCCATCCTAATTTCATCAAACCCATCCTAATTTCTTCAAACCCATGCTAAATTGCTCAAACCTCAGGTAAATTTTCAAACCACATAAATTTTCGTTCGGTTTCATCAAACCCATCCTAATTTCGTCAAACCCATGCTAAATATGTCAAACCTCACATAAATTTTCAAACCTCACATAAATTTTCGTTCGGTTTCATCAAACCCATCCTAATTTCTTCAAACCCATGCTAAATTGCTCAAACCTCACATAAATTTTCAAACCACATAAATTTTCGTTCGGTTTCATCAAACCCATCCTAATTTCATCAAACCCATCCTAATTTCTTCAAACCCATGCTAAATTGCTCAAACCTCAGGTAAATTTTCAAACCACATAAATTTTCGTTCGGTTTCATCAAACCCATCCTAATTTCGTCAAACCCATGCTAAATATGTCAAACCTCACAAATTTTCGTTCGGTTTCATCAAACCCATCCTAATTTCTTCAAACCCATGCTAAATTGCTCAAACCTCACATAAATTTTCAAACCACATAAATTTTCGTTCGGTTTCATCAAACCCATCCTAATTTCATCAAACCCATCCTAATTTCTTCAAACCCATGCTAAATTGCTCAAACCTCAGGTAAATTTTCAAACCACATAAATTTTCGTTCGGTTTCATCAAACCCATCCTAATTTCGTCAAACCCATGCTAAATATGTCAAATCTCACATAAATTTTCAAACCTCACATAAATTTTCGTTCGGTTTCATCAAACCCATCCTAATTTCTTCAAACCCATGCTAAATTGCTCAAACCTCACATAAATTTTCAAACCACATAAATTTTCGTTCGGTTTCATCAAACCCATCCTAATTTCATCAAACCCATCCTAATTTCTTCAAACCCATGCTAAATTGCTCAAACCTCAGGTAAATTTTCAAACCACATAAATTTTCGTTCGGTTTCATCAAACCCATCCTAATTTCGTCAAACCCATGCTAAATATGTCAAACCTCACATAAATTTTCAAACCACATAAATTTTCGTTCGGTTTCATCAAACCCATCCTAATTTCTTCAAACCCATGCTAATTTGCTCAAACCTCAGATAAATTTTCAAACCTCATAAATTTTCGTTCGGATTCATCAAACCCATCCTAATTTCGTCAAACCCATGCTAATTTTGTCAAACCTCACATAAATTTTCAAACCTCACATAAATTTTCGTTCGGTTTCATCAAACCCATCCTAATTTCTTCAAACCCATGCTAAATTGCTCAAACCTCACATAAATTTTCAAACCACATAAATTTTCGTTCGGTTTCATCAAACCCATCCTAATTTCTTCAAACCCATGCTAATTTGCTCAAACCTCAGATAAATTTTCAAACCTCATAAATTTTCGTTCGGATTCATCAAACCCATCCTAATTTCATCAAACCCATCCTAATTTCTTCAAACCCATGCTAAATTGCTCAAACCTCACATAAATTTTCAAACCACATAAATTTTCGTTCGGTTTCATCAAACCCATCCTAATTTCATCAAACCCATCCTAATTTCTTCAAACCCATGCTAAATTGATCAAACCTCAGGTAAATTTTCAAACCACATAAATTTTCGTTCGGTTTCATCAAACCCATCCTAATTTCGTCAAACCCATGCTAAATATGTCAAACCTCACATAAATTTTCAAACCTCACATAAATTTTCGTTCGGTTTCATCAAACCCATCCTAATTTCTTCAAACCCATGCTAATTTGCTCAAACCTCAGATAAATTTTCAAACCTCATAAATTTTCGTTCGGATTCATCAAACCCATCCTAATTTCATCAAACCCATCCTAATTTCTTCAAACCCATGCTAAATTGCTCAAACCTCAGGTAAATTTTCAAACCACATAAATTTTCGTTCGGTTTCATCAAACCCATCCTAATTTCGTCAAACCCATGCTAAATATGTCAAACCTCACATAAATTTTCAAACCACATAAATTTTCGTTCGGTTTCATCAAACCCATCCTAATTTCTTCAAACCCATGCTAATTTGCTCAAACCTCAGATAAATTTTCAAACCTCATAAATTTTCGTTCGGATTCATCAAACCCATCCTAATTTCGTCAAACCCATGCTAATTTTGTCAAACCTCACATAAATTTTCAAACCTCACATAAATTTTCGTTCGGTTTCATCAAACCCATCCTAATTTCTTCAAACCCATGCTAAATTGCTCAAACCTCACATAAATTTTCAAACCACATAAATTTTCGTTCGGTTTCATCAAACCCATCCTAATTTCATCAAACCCATCCTAATTTCTTCAAACCCATGCTAAATTGCTCAAACCTCAGGTAAATTTTCAAACCACATAAATTTTCGTTCGGTTTCATCAAACCCATCCTAATTTCGTCAAACCCATGCTAAATATGTCAAACCTCACATAAATTTTCAAACCTCACATAAATTTTCGTTCGGTTTCATCAAACCCATCCTAATTTCTTCAAACCCATGCTAAATTGCTCAAACCTCACATAAATTTTCAAACCACATAAATTTTCGTTTGGTTTCATCAAACCCATCCTAATTTCTTCAAACCCATGCTAATTTGCTCAAACCTCAGATAAATTTTCAAACCTCATAAAATTTCGTTCGGATTCATCAAACCCATCCTAATTTCATCAAACCCATCCTAATTTCTTCAAACCCATGCTAAATTGCTCAAACCTCAGGTAAATTTTCAAACCACATAAATTTTCGTTCGGTTTCATCAAACCCATCCTAATTTCGTCAAACCCATGCTAAATATGTCAAACCTCATATAAATTTTCAAACCACATAAATTTTCGTTCGGTTTCATCAAACCCATCCTAATTTCTTCAAACCCATGCTAATTTGCTCAAACCTCAGATAAATTTTCAAACCTCATAAATTTTCGTTCGGATTCATCAAACCCATCCTAATTTCGTCAAACCCATGCTAATTTTGTCAAACCTCACATAAATTTTCAAACCTCACATAAATTTTCGTTCGGTTTCATCAAACCCATCCTAATTTCTTCAAACCCATGCTAAATTGCTCAAACCTCACATAAATTTTCAAACCACATAAATTTTCGTTCGGTTTCATCAAACCCATCCTAATTTCATCAAACCCATCCTAATTTCTTCAAACCCATGCTAAATTGCTCAAACCTCAGGTAAATTTTCAAACCACATAAATTTTCGTTCGGTTTCATCAAACCCATCCTAATTTCGTCAAACCCATGCTAAATATGTCAAACCTCACATAAATTTTCAAACCTCACATAAATTTTCGTTCGGTTTCATCAAACCCATCCTACTTTCTTCAAACCCATGCTAAATTGCTCAAACCTCACATAAATTTTCAAACCACATAAATTTTCGTTCGGTTTCATCAAACCCATCCTAATTTCTTCAAACCCATGCTAATTTGCTCAAACCTCAGATAAATTTTCAAACCTCATAAATTTTCGTTCGGATTCATCAAACCCATCCTAATTTCATCAAACCCATCCTAATTTCTTCAAACCCATGCTAAATTGCTCAAACCTCACATAAATTTTCAAACCACATAAATTTTCGTTCGGTTTCATCAAACCCATCCTAATTTCATCAAACCCATCCTAAGTTCTTCAAACCCATGCTAAATTGCTCAAACCTCAGGTAAATTTTCAAACCACATAAATTTTCGTTCGGTTTCATCAAACCCATCCTAATTTCGTCAAACCCATGCTAAATATGTCAAACCTCACATAAATTTTCGTTCGGTTTCATCAAACCCATCCTAATTTCTTCAAACCCATGCTAAATTGCTCAAACCTCACATAAATTTTCAAACCACATAAATTTTCGTTCGGTTTCATCAAACCCATCCTAATTTCATCAAACCCATCCTAATTTCTTCAAACCCATGCTAAATTGCTCAAACCTCAGGTAAATTTTCAAACCACATAAATTTTCGTTCGGTTTCATCAAACCCATCCTAATTTCGTCAAACCCATGCTAAATATGTCAAACCTCACATAAATTTTCAAACCTCACATAAATTTTCGTTCGGTTTCATCAAACCCATCCTAATTTCTTCAAACCCATGCTAAATTGCTCAAACCTCACATAAATTTTCAAACCACATAAATTTTCGTTCGGTTTCATCAAACCCATCCTAATTTCTTCAAACCCATGCTAATTTGCTCAAACCTCAGATAAATTTTCAAACCTCATAAATTTTCGTTCGGATTCATCAAACCCATCCTAATTTCATCAAACCCATCCTAATTTCTTCAAACCCATGCTAAATTGCTCAAACCTCACATAAATTTTCAAACCACATAAATTTTCGTTCGGTTTCATCAAACCCATCCTAATTTCATCAAACCCATCCTAATTTCTTCAAACCCATGCTAAATTGCTCAAACCTCAGGTAAATTTTCAAACCACATAAATTTTCGTTCGGTTTCATCAAACCCATCCTAATTTCGTCAAACCCATGCTAAATATGTCAAACCTCACATAAATTTTCAAACCTCACATAAATTTTCGTTCGGTTTCATCAAACCCATCCTAATTTCTTCAAACCCATGCTAAATTGCTCAAACCTCACATAAATTTTCAAACCACATAAATTTTCGTTCGGTTTCATCAAACCCATCCTAATTTCTTCAAACCCATGCTAATTTGCTCAAACCTCAGATAAATTTTCAAACCTCATAAATTTTCGTTCGGATTCATCAAACCCATCCTAATTTCTTCAAACCCATGCTAATTTGCTCAAACCTCAGATACATTTTCAAACCTCATAAATTTTCGTTCGGATTCATCAAACCCATCCTAATTTCGTCAAACCCATGCTAATTTTGTCAAACCTCACATAAATTTTCAAACCTCACATAAATTTTCAAACCACATAAATTTTCGTTCGGTTTCATCAAACCCATCCTAATTTCTTCAAACCCATGCTAATTTGCTCAAACCTCAGATACATTTTCAAACCTCATAAATTTTCGTTCGGATTCATCAAACCCATCCTAATTTCGTCAAACCCATGCTAATTTTGTCAAACCTCACATAAATTTTCAAACCTCACATAAATTTTCGTTCGGTTTCATCAAACCCATCCTAATTTCATCAAACCCATCCTAATTTCTTCAAACCCATGCTAAATTGCTCAAACCTCAGGTAAATTTTCAAACCACATAAATTTTCGTTCGGTTTCATCAAACCCATCCTAATTTCGTCAAACCCATGCTAAATATGTCAAACCTCACATAAATTTTCAAACCTCACATAAATTTTCGTTCGGTTTCATCAAACCCATCCTAATTTCTTCAAACCCATGCTAAATTGCTCAAACCTCACATAAATTTTCAAACCACATAAATTTTCGTTCGGTTTCATCAAACCCATCCTAATTTCTTCAAACCCATGCTAATTTGCTCAAACCTCAGATAAATTTTCAAACCTCATAAATTTTCGTTCGGATTCATCAAACCCATCCTAATTTCATCAAACCCATCCTAATTTCTTCAAACCCATGCTAAATTGCTCAAACCTCACATAAATTTTCAAACCACATAAATTTTCGTTCGGTTTCATCAAACCCATCCTAATTTCATCAAACCCATCCTAATTTCTTCAAACCCATGCTAAATTGCTCAAACCTCAGGTAAATTTTCAAACCACATAAATTTTCGTTCGGTTTCATCAAACCCATCCTAATTTCGTCAAACCCATGCTAAATATGTCAAACCTCACATAAATTTTCAAACCTCACATAAATTTTCGTTCGGTTTCATCAAACCCATCCTAATTTCTTCAAACCCATGCTAAATTGCTCAAACCTCACATAAATTTTCAAACCACATAAATTTTCGTTCGGTTTCATCAAACCCATCCTAATTTCTTCAAACCCATGCTAATTTGCTCAAACCTCAGATAAATTTTCAAACCTCATAAATTTTCGTTCGGATTCATCAAACCCATCCTAATTTCATCAAACCCATCCTAATTTCTTCAAACCCATGCTAAATTGCTCAAACCTCAGGTAAATTTTCAAACCACATAAATTTTCGTTCGGTTTCATCAAACCCATCCTAATTTCGTCAAACCCATGCTAAATATGTCAAACCTCACATAAATTTTCAAACCACATAAATTTTCGTTCGGTTTCATCAAACCCATCCTAATTTCTTCAAACCCATGCTAATTTGCTCAAACCTCAGATAAATTTTCAAACCTCATAAATTTTCGTTCGGATTCATCAAACCCATCCTAATTTCGTCAAACCCATGCTAATTTTGTCAAACCTCACATAAATTTTCAAACCTCACATAAATTTTCGTTCGGTTTCATCAAACCCATCCTAATTTCTTCAAACCCATGCTAAATTGCTCAAACCTCACATAAATTTTCAAACCACATAAATTTTCGTTCGGTTTCATCAAACCCATCCTAATTTCATCAAACCCATCCTAATTTCTTCAAACCCATGCTAAATTGCTCAAACCTCAGGTAAATTTTCAAACCACATAAATTTTCGTTCGGTTTCATCAAACCCATCCTAATTTCGTCAAACCCATGCTAAATATGTCAAACCTCACATAAATTTTCAAACCTCACATAAATTTTCGTTCGGTTTCATCAAACCCATCCTAATTTCTTCAAACCCATGCTAAATTGCTCAAACCTCACATAAATTTTCAAACCACATAAATTTTCGTTTGATTTCATCAAACCCATCCTAATTTCTTCAAACCCATGCTAATTTGCTCAAACCTCAGATAAATTTTCAAACCTCATAAAATTTCGTTCGGATTCATCAAACCCATCCTAATTTCATCAAACCCATCCTAATTTCTTCAAACCCATGCTAAATTGCTCAAACCTCAGGTAAATTTTCAAACCACATAAATTTTCGTTCGGTTTCATCAAACCCATCCTAATTTCGTCAAACCCATGCTAAATATGTCAAACCTCACATAAATTTTCAAACCACATAAATTTTCGTTCGGTTTCATCAAACCCATCCTAATTTCTTCAAACCCATGCTAATTTGCTCAAACCTCAGATAAATTTTCAAACCTCATAAATTTTCGTTCGGATTCATCAAACCCATCCTAATTTCGTCAAACCCATGCTAATTTTGTCAAACCTCACATAAATTTTCAAACCTCACATAAATTTTCGTTCGGTTTCATCAAACCCATCCTAATTTCTTCAAACCCATGCTAAATTGCTCAAACCTCACATAAATTTTCAAACCACATAAATTTTCGTTCGGTTTCATCAAACCCATCCTAATTTCATCAAACCCATCCTAATTTCTTCAAACCCATGCTAAATTGCTCAAACCTCAGGTAAATTTTCAAACCACATAAATTTTCGTTCGGTTTCATCAAACCCATCCTAATTTCGTCAAACCCATGCTAAATATGTCAAACCTCACATAAATTTTCAAACCTCACATAAATTTTCGTTCGGTTTCATCAAACCCATCCTAATTTCTTCAAACCCATGCTAAATTGCTCAAACCTCACATAAATTTTCAAACCACATAAATTTTCGTTCGGTTTCATCAAACCCATCCTAATTTCTTCAAACCCATGCTAATTTCTTCAAACCCATGCTAAATTGCTCAAACCTCACATAAATTTTCAAACCACATAAATTTTCGTTCGGTTTCATCAAACCCATCCTAATTTCTTCAAACCCATGCTAATTTGCTCAAACCTCAGATAAATTTTCAAACCTCATAAATTTTCGTTCGGATTCATCAAACCCATCCTAATTTCGTCAAACCCATGCTAATTTTGTCAAACCTCACATAAATTTTCAAACCTCACATAAATTTTCGTTCGGTTTCATCAAACCCATCCTAATTTCTTCAAACCCATGCTAAATTGCTCAAACCTCAGATAAATTTTCAAACCTCATAAATTTTCGTTCGGATTCATCAAACCCATCCTAATTTCATCAAACCCATCCTAATTTCTTCAAACCCATGCTAAATTGCTCAAACCTCACATAAATTTTCAAACCACATAAATTTTCGTTCGGTTTCATCAAACCCATCCTAATTTCTTCAAACCCATGCTAATTTGCTCAAACCTCAGATAAATTTTCAAACCTCATAAATTTTCGTTCGGATTCATCAAACCCATCCTAATTTCGTCAAACCCATGCTAATTTTGTCAAACCTCACATAAATTTTCAAACCTCACATAAATTTTCGTTCGGTTTCATCAAACCCATCCTAATTTCTTCAAACCCATGCTAAATTGCTCAAACCTCACATAAATTTTCAAACCACATAAATTTTCGTTCGGTTTCATCAAACCCATCCTAATTTCATCAAACCCATCCTAATTTCTTCAAACCCATGCTAAATTGCTCAAACCTCAGGTAAATTTTCAAACCACATAAATTTTCGTTCGGTTTCATCAAACCCATCCTAATTTCGTCAAACCCATGCTAAATATGTCAAACCTCACATAAATTTTCAAACCTCACATAAATTTTCGTTCGGTTTCATCAAACCCATCCTAATTTCTTCAAACCCATGCTAAATTGCTCAAACCTCACATACATTTTCAAACCACATAAATTTTCGTTCGGTTTCATCAAACCCATCCTAATTTCATCAAACCCATCCTAATTTCTTCAAACCCATGCTAAATTGCTCAAACCTCAGGTAAATTTTCAAACCACATAAATTTTCGTTCGGTTTCATCAAACCCATCCTAATTTCGTCAAACCCATGCTAAATATGTCAAACCTCACATAAATTTTCGTTCGGTTTCATCAAACCCATCCTAATTTCTTCAAACCCATGCTAAATTGCTCAAACCTCACATAAATTTTCAAACCACATAAATTTTCGTTCGGTTTCATCAAACCCATCCTAATTTCATCAAACCCATCCTAATTTCTTCAAACCCATGCTAAATTGCTCAAACCTCAGGTAAATTTTCAAACCTCATAAATTTTCGTTCGGATTCATCAAACCCATCCTAATTTCGTCAAACCCATGCTAATTTTGTCAAACCTCACATAAATTTTCAAACCTCACATAAATTTTCGTTCGGTTTCATCAAACCCATCCTAATTTCTTCAAACCCATGCTAAATTGCTCAAACCTCACATAAATTTTCAAACCACATAAATTTTCGTTCGGTTTCATCAAACCCATCCTAATTTCATCAAACCCATCCTAATTTCTTCAAACCCATGCTAAATTGCTCAAACCTCAGGTAAATTTTCAAACCACATAAATTTTCGTTCGGTTTCATCAAACCCATCCTAATTTCGTCAAACCCATGCTAAATATGTCAAACCTCACATAAATTTTCAAACCTCACATAAATTTTCGTTCGGTTTCATCAAACCCATCCTAATTTCTTCAAACCCATGCTAAATTGCTCAAACCTCACATAAATTTTCAAACCACATAAATTTTCGTTCGGTTTCATCAAACCCATCCTAATTTCTTCAAACCCATGCTAATTTCTTCAAACCCATGCTAAATTGCTCAAACCTCACATAAATTTTCAAACCACATAAATTTTCGTTCGGTTTCATCAAACCCATCCTAATTTCTTCAAACCCATGCTAATTTGCTCAAACCTCAGATAAATTTTCAAACCTCATAAATTTTCGTTCGGATTCATCAAACCCATCCTAATTTCGTCAAACCCATGCTAATTTTGTCAAACCTCACATAAATTTTCAAACCTCACATAAATTTTCGTTCGGTTTCATCAAACCCATCCTAATTTCTTCAAACCCATGCTAAATTGCTCAAACCTCAGATAAATTTTCAAACCTCATAAATTTTCGTTCGGATTCATCAAACCCATCCTAATTTCATCAAACCCATCCTAATTTCTTCAAACCCATGCTAAATTGCTCAAACCTCACATAAATTTTCAAACCACATAAATTTTCGTTCGGTTTCATCAAACCCATCCTAATTTCTTCAAACCCATGCTAATTTGCTCAAACCTCAGATAAATTTTCAAACCTCATAAATTTTCGTTCGGATTCATCAAACCCATCCTAATTTCGTCAAACCCATGCTAATTTTGTCAAACCTCACATAAATTTTCAAACCTCACATAAATTTTCGTTCGGTTTCATCAAACCCATCCTAATTTCTTCAAACCCATGCTAAATTGCTCAAACCTCACATAAATTTTCAAACCACATAAATTTTCGTTCGGTTTCATCAAACCCATCCTAATTTCATCAAACCCATCCTAATTTCTTCAAACCCATGCTAAATTGCTCAAACCTCAGGTAAATTTTCAAACCACATAAATTTTCGTTCGGTTTCATCAAACCCATCCTAATTTCGTCAAACCCATGCTAAATATGTCAAACCTCACATAAATTTTCAAACCACATAAATTTTCGTTCGGTTTCATCAAACCCATCCTAATTTCTTCAAACCCATGCTAATTTGCTCAAACCTCAGATAAATTTTCAAACCTCATAAATTTTCGTTCGGATTCATCAAACCCATCCTAATTTCGTCAAACCCATGCTAATTTTGTCAAACCTCACATAAATTTTCAAACCTCACATAAATTTTCGTTCGGTTTCATCAAACCCATCCTAATTTCTTCAAACCCATGCTAAATTGCTCAAACCTCACATAAATTTTCAAACCACATAAATTTTCGTTCGGTTTCATCAAACCCATCCTAATTTCATCAAACCCATCCTAATTTCTTCAAACCCATGCTAAATTGCTCAAACCTCAGGTAAATTTTCAAACCACATAAATTTTCGTTCGGTTTCATCAAACCCATCCTAATTTCGTCAAACCCATGCTAAATATGTCAAACCTCACATAAATTTTCAAACCTCACATAAATTTTCGTTCGGTTTCATCAAACCCATCCTAATTTCTTCAAACCCATGCTAAATTGCTCAAACCTCACATAAATTTTCAAACCACATAAATTTTCGTTCGGTTTCATCAAACCCATCCTAATTTCTTCAAACCCATGCTAATTTCTTCAAACCCATGCTAAATTGCTCAAACCTCACATAAATTTTCAAACCACATAAATTTTCGTTCGGTTTCATCAAACCCATCCTAATTTCTTCAAACCCATGCTAATTTGCTCAAACCTCAGATAAATTTTCAAACCTCATAAATTTTCGTTCGGATTCATCAAACCCATCCTAATTTCGTCAAACCCATGCTAATTTTGTCAAACCTCACATAAAATTTCAAACCTCACATAAATTTTCGTTCGGTTTCATCAAACCCATCCTAATTTCTTCAAACCCATGCTAAATTGCTCAAACCTCACATAAATTTTCAAACCACATAAATTTTCGTTCGGTTTCATCAAACCCATCCTAATTTCTTCAAACCCATGCTAATTTCTTCAAACCCATGCTAAATTGCTCAAACCTCACATAAATTTTCAAACCACATAAATTTTCGTTCGGTTTCATCAAACCCATCCTAATTTCTTCAAACCCATGCTAATTTGCTCAAACCTCAGATAAATTTTCAAACCTCATAAATTTTCGTTCGGATTCATCAAACCCATCCTAATTTCGTCAAACCCATGCTAATTTTGTCAAACCTCACATAAATTTTCAAACCTCACATAAATTTTCGTTCGGTTTCATCAAACCCATCCTAATTTCTTCAAACCCATGCTAAATTGCTCAAACCTCAGATAAATTTTCAAACCTCATAAATTTTCGTTCGGATTCATCAAACCCATCCTAATTTCATCAAACCCATCCTAATTTCTTCAAACCCATGCTAAATTGCTCAAACCTCACATAAATTTTCAAACCACATAAATTTTCGTTCGGTTTCATCAAACCCATCCTAATTTCTTCAAACCCATGCTAATTTGCTCAAACCTCAGATAAATTTTCAAACCTCATAAATTTTCGTTCGGATTCATCAAACCCATCCTAATTTCGTCAAACCCATGCTAATTTTGTCAAACCTCACATAAATTTTCAAACCTCACATAAATTTTCGTTCGGTTTCATCAAACCCATCCTAATTTCTTCAAACCCATGCTAAATTGCTCAAACCTCACATAAATTTTCAAACCACATAAATTTTCGTTCGGTTTCATCAAACCCATCCTAATTTCATCAAACCCATCCTAATTTCTTCAAACCCATGCTAAATTGCTCAAACCTCAGGTAAATTTTCAAACCACATAAATTTTCGTTCGGTTTCATCAAACCCATCCTAATTTCGTCAAACCCATGCTAAATATGTCAAACCTCACATAAATTTTCAAACCACATAAATTTTCGTTCGGTTTCATCAAACCCATCCTAATTTCTTCAAACCCATGCTAATTTGCTCAAACCTCAGATAAATTTTCAAACCTCATAAATTTTCGTTCGGATTCATCAAACCCATCCTAATTTCGTCAAACCCATGCTAATTTTGTCAAACCTCACATAAATTTTCAAACCTCACATAAATTTTCGTTCGGTTTCATCAAACCCATCCTAATTTCTTCAAACCCATGCTAAATTGCTCAAACCTCACATAAATTTTCAAACCACATAAATTTTCGTTCGGTTTCATCAAACCCATCCTAATTTCATCAAACCCATCCTAATTTCTTCAAACCCATGCTAAATTGCTCAAACCTCAGGTAAATTTTCAAACCACATAAATTTTCGTTCGGTTTCATCAAACCCATCCTAATTTCGTCAAACCCATGCTAAATATGTCAAACCTCACATAAATTTTCAAACCTCACATAAATTTTCGTTCGGTTTCATCAAACCCATCCTAATTTCTTCAAACCCATGCTAAATTGCTCAAACCTCACATAAATTTTCAAACCACATAAATTTTCGTTCGGTTTCATCAAACCCATCCTAATTTCTTCAAACCCATGCTAATTTCTTCAAACCCATGCTAAATTGCTCAAACCTCACATAAATTTTCAAACCACATAAATTTTCGTTCGGTTTCATCAAACCCATCCTAATTTCTTCAAACCCATGCTAATTTGCTCAAACCTCAGATAAATTTTCAAACCTCATAAATTTTCGTTCGGATTCATCAAACCCATCCTAATTTCGTCAAACCCATGCTAATTTTGTCAAACCTCACATAAATTTTCAAACCTCACATAAATTTTCGTTCGGTTTCATCAAACCCATCCTAATTTCTTCAAACCCATGCTAAATTGCTCAAACCTCAGATAAATTTTCAAACCTCATAAATTTTCGTTCGGATTCATCAAACCCATCCTAATTTCATCAAACCCATCCTAATTTCTTCAAACCCATGCTAAATTGCTCAAACCTCACATAAATTTTCAAACCACATAAATTTTCGTTCGGTTTCATCAAACCCATCCTAATTTCTTCAAACCCATGCTAATTTGCTCAAACCTCAGATAAATTTTCAAACCTCATAAATTTTCGTTCGGATTCATCAAACCCATCCTAATTTCGTCAAACCCATGCTAATTTTGTCAAACCTCACATAAATTTTCAAACCTCACATAAATTTTCGTTCGGTTTCATCAAACCCATCCTAATTTCTTCAAACCCATGCTAAATTGCTCAAACCTCACATAAATTTTCAAACCACATAAATTTTCGTTCGGTTTCATCAAACCCATCCTAATTTCATCAAACCCATCCTAATTTCTTCAAACCCATGCTAAATTGCTCAAACCTCAGGTAAATTTTCAAACCACATAAATTTTCGTTCGGTTTCATCAAACCCATCCTAATTTCGTCAAACCCATGCTAAATATGTCAAACCTCACATAAATTTTCAAACCTCACATAAATTTTCGTTCGGTTTCATCAAACCCATCCTAATTTCTTCAAACCCATGCTAAATTGCTCAAACCTCACATACATTTTCAAACCACATAAATTTTCGTTCGGTTTCATCAAACCCATCCTAATTTCATCAAACCCATCCTAATTTCTTCAAACCCATGCTAAATTGCTCAAACCTCAGGTAAATTTTCAAACCACATAAATTTTCGTTCGGTTTCATCAAACCCATCCTAATTTCGTCAAACCCATGCTAAATATGTCAAACCTCACATAAATTTTCGTTCGGTTTCATCAAACCCATCCTAATTTCTTCAAACCCATGCTAAATTGCTCAAACCTCACATAAATTTTCAAACCACATAAATTTTCGTTCGGTTTCATCAAACCCATCCTAATTTCATCAAACCCATCCTAATTTCTTCAAACCCATGCTAAATTGCTCAAACCTCAGGTAAATTTTCAAACCTCATAAATTTTCGTTCGGATTCATCAAACCCATCCTAATTTCGTCAAACCCATGCTAATTTTGTCAAACCTCACATAAATTTTCAAACCTCACATAAATTTTCGTTCGGTTTCATCAAACCCATCCTAATTTCTTCAAACCCATGCTAAATTGCTCAAACCTCACATAAATTTTCAAACCACATAAATTTTCGTTCGGTTTCATCAAACCCATCCTAATTTCATCAAACCCATCCTAATTTCTTCAAACCCATGCTAAATTGCTCAAACCTCAGGTAAATTTTCAAACCACATAAATTTTCGTTCGGTTTCATCAAACCCATCCTAATTTCGTCAAACCCATGCTAAATATGTCAAACCTCACATAAATTTTCAAACCTCACATAAATTTTCGTTCGGTTTCATCAAACCCATCCTAATTTCTTCAAACCCATGCTAAATTGCTCAAACCTCACATAAATTTTCAAACCACATAAATTTTCGTTCGGTTTCATCAAACCCATCCTAATTTCTTCAAACCCATGCTAATTTCTTCAAACCCATGCTAAATTGCTCAAACCTCACATAAATTTTCAAACCACATAAATTTTCGTTCGGTTTCATCAAACCCATCCTAATTTCTTCAAACCCATGCTAATTTGCTCAAACCTCAGATAAATTTTCAAACCTCATAAATTTTCGTTCGGATTCATCAAACCCATCCTAATTTCGTCAAACCCATGCTAATTTTGTCAAACCTCACATAAATTTTCAAACCTCACATAAATTTTCGTTCGGTTTCATCAAACCCATCCTAATTTCTTCAAACCCATGCTAAATTGCTCAAACCTCAGATAAATTTTCAAACCTCATAAATTTTCGTTCGGATTCATCAAACCCATCCTAATTTCATCAAACCCATCCTAATTTCTTCAAACCCATGCTAAATTGCTCAAACCTCACATAAATTTTCAAACCACATAAATTTTCGTTCGGTTTCATCAAACCCATCCTAATTTCTTCAAACCCATGCTAATTTGCTCAAACCTCAGATAAATTTTCAAACCTCATAAATTTTCGTTCGGATTCATCAAACCCATCCTAATTTCGTCAAACCCATGCTAATTTTGTCAAACCTCACATAAATTTTCAAACCTCACATAAATTTTCGTTCGGTTTCATCAAACCCATCCTAATTTCTTCAAACCCATGCTAAATTGCTCAAACCTCACATAAATTTTCAAACCACATAAATTTTCGTTCGGTTTCATCAAACCCATCCTAATTTCATCAAACCCATCCTAATTTCTTCAAACCCATGCTAAATTGCTCAAACCTCAGGTAAATTTTCAAACCACATAAATTTTCGTTCGGTTTCATCAAACCCATCCTAATTTCGTCAAACCCATGCTAAATATGTCAAACCTCACATAAATTTTCAAACCTCACATAAATTTTCGTTCGGTTTCATCAAACCCATCCTAATTTCTTCAAACCCATGCTAAATTGCTCAAACCTCACATACATTTTCAAACCACATAAATTTTCGTTCGGTTTCATCAAACCCATCCTAATTTCATCAAACCCATCCTAATTTCTTCAAACCCATGCTAAATTGCTCAAACCTCAGGTAAATTTTCAAACCACATAAATTTTCGTTCGGTTTCATCAAACCCATCCTAATTTCGTCAAACCCATGCTAAATATGTCAAACCTCACATAAATTTTCGTTCGGTTTCATCAAACCCATCCTAATTTCTTCAAACCCATGCTAAATTGCTCAAACCTCACATAAATTTTCAAACCACATAAATTTTCGTTCGGTTTCATCAAACCCATCCTAATTTCATCAAACCCATCCTAATTTCTTCAAACCCATGCTAAATTGCTCAAACCTCAGGTAAATTTTCAAACCACATAAATTTTCGTTCGGTTTCATCAAACCCATCCTAATTTCGTCAAACCCATGCTAAATATGTCAAACCTCACATAAATTTTCAAACCTCACATAAATTTTCGTTCGGTTTCATCAAACCCATCCTAATTTCTTCAAACCCATGCTAAATTGCTCAAACCTCACATAAATTTTCAAACCACATAAATTTTCGTTCGGTTTCATCAAACCCATCCTAATTTCTTCAAACCCATGCTAATTTGCTCAAACCTCAGATAAATTTTCAAACCTCATAAATTTTCGTTCGGATTCATCAAACCCATCCTAATTTCATCAAACCCATCCTAATTTCTTCAAACCCATGCTAAATTGCTCAAACCTCAGGTAAATTTTCAAACCACATAAATTTTCGTTCGGTTTCATCAAACCCATCCTAATTTCGTCAAACCCATGCTAAATATGTCAAACCTCACATAAATTTTCAAACCACATAAATTTTCGTTCGGTTTCATCAAACCCATCCTAATTTCTTCAAACCCATGCTAATTTGCTCAAACCTCAGATAAATTTTCAAACCTCATAAATTTTCGTTCGGATTCATCAAACCCATCCTAATTTCGTCAAACCCATGCTAATTTTGTCAAACCTCACATAAATTTTCAAACCTCACATAAATTTTCGTTCGGTTTCATCAAACCCATCCTAATTTCTTCAAACCCATGCTAAATTGCTCAAACCTCACATAAATTTTCAAACCACATAAATTTTCGTTCGGTTTCATCAAACCCATCCTAATTTCATCAAACCCATCCTAATTTCTTCAAACCCATGCTAAATTGCTCAAACCTCAGGTAAATTTTCAAACCACATAAATTTTCGTTCGGTTTCATCAAACCCATCCTAATTTCGTCAAACCCATGCTAAATATGTCAAACCTCACATAAATTTTCAAACCTCACATAAATTTTCGTTCGGTTTCATCAAACCCATCCTAATTTCTTCAAACCCATGCTAAATTGCTCAAACCTCACATAAATTTTCAAACCACATAAATTTTCGTTCGGTTTCATCAAACCCATCCTAATTTCTTCAAACCCATGCTAATTTGCTCAAACCTCAGATAAATTTTCAAACCTCATAAATTTTCGTTCGGATTCATCAAACCCATCCTAATTTCATCAAACCCATCCTAATTTCTTCAAACCCATGCTAAATTGCTCAAACCTCAGGTAAATTTTCAAACCACATAAATTTTCGTTCGGTTTCATCAAACCCATCCTAATTTCGTCAAACCCATGCTAAATATGTCAAACCTCACATAAATTTTCAAACCACATAAATTTTCGTTCGGTTTCATCAAACCCATCCTAATTACTTCAAACCCATGCTAATTTGCTCAAACCTCAGATAAATTTTCAAACCTCATAAATTTTCGTTCGGATTCATCAAACCCATCCTAATTTCGTCAAACCCATGCTAATTTTGTCAAACCTCACATAAATTTTCAAACCTCACATAAATTTTCGTTCGGTTTCATCAAACCCATCCTAATTTCTTCAAACCCATGCTAATTTGCTCAAACCTCAGATAAATTTTCAAACCTCATAAATTTTCGTTCGGATTCATCAAACCCATCCTAATTTCATCAAACCCATCCTAATTTCTTCAAACCCATGCTAAATTGCTCAAACCTCACATAAATTTTCAAACCACATAAATTTTCGTTCGGTTTCATCAAACCCATCCTAATTTCATCAAACCCATCCTAATTTCTTCAAACCCATGCTAAATTGCTCAAACCTCAGGTAAATTTTCAAACCACATAAATTTTCGTTCGGTTTCATCAAACCCATCCTAATTTCGTCAAACCCATGCTAAATATGTCAAACCTCACATAAATTTTCGTTCGGTTTCATCAAACCCATCCTAATTTCTTCAAACCCATGCTAAATTGCTCAAACCTCACATAAATTTTCAAACCACATAAATTTTCGTTCGGTTTCATCAAACCCATCCTAATTTCATCAAACCCATCCTAATTTCTTCAAACCCATGCTAAATTGCTCAAACCTCAGGTAAATTTTCAAACCACATAAATTTTCGTTCGGTTTCATCAAACCCATCCTAATTTCGTCAAACCCATGCTAAATATGTCAAACCTCACATAAATTTTCAAACCTCACATAAATTTTCGTTCGGTTTCATCAAACCCATCCTAATTTCTTCAAACCCATGCTAAATTGCTCAAACCTCACATAAATTTTCAAACCACATAAATTTTCGTTCGGTTTCATCAAACCCATCCTAATTTCTTCAAACCCATGCTAATTTGCTCAAACCTCAGATAAATTTTCAAACCTCATAAATTTTCGTTCGGATTCATCAAACCCATCCTAATTTCATCAAACCCATCCTAATTTCTTCAAACCCATGCTAAATTGCTCAAACCTCACATAAATTTTCAAACCACATAAATTTTCGTTCGGTTTCATCAAACCCATCCTAATTTCATCAAACCCATCCTAATTTCTTCAAACCCATGCTAAATTGCTCAAACCTCAGGTAAATTTTCAAACCACATAAATTTTCGTTCGGTTTCATCAAACCCATCCTAATTTCGTCAAACCCATGCTAAATATGTCAAACCTCACATAAATTTTCAAACCTCACATAAATTTTCGTTCGGTTTCATCAAACCCATCCTAATTTCTTCAAACCCATGCTAATTTGCTCAAACCTCAGATAAATTTTCAAACCTCATAAATTTTCGTTCGGATTCATCAAACCCATCCTAATTTCATCAAACCCATCCTAATTTCTTCAAACCCATGCTAAATTGCTCAAACCTCAGGTAAATTTTCAAACCACATAAATTTTCGTTCGGTTTCATCAAACCCATCCTAATTTCGTCAAACCCATGCTAAATATGTCAAACCTCACATAAATTTTCAAACCACATAAATTTTCGTTCGGTTTCATCAAACCCATCCTAATTTCTTCAAACCCATGCTAATTTGCTCAAACCTCAGATAAATTTTCAAACCTCATAAATTTTCGTTCGGATTCATCAAACCCATCCTAATTTCGTCAAACCCATGCTAATTTTGTCAAACCTCACATAAATTTTCAAACCTCACATAAATTTTCGTTCGGTTTCATCAAACCCATCCTAATTTCTTCAAACCCATGCTAAATTGCTCAAACCTCACATAAATTTTCAAACCACATAAATTTTCGTTCGGTTTCATCAAACCCATCCTAATTTCATCAAACCCATCCTAATTTCTTCAAACCCATGCTAAATTGCTCAAACCTCAGGTAAATTTTCAAACCACATAAATTTTCGTTCGGTTTCATCAAACCCATCCTAATTTCGTCAAACCCATGCTAAATATGTCAAACCTCACATAAATTTTCAAACCTCACATAAATTTTCGTTCGGTTTCATCAAACCCATCCTAATTTCTTCAAACCCATGCTAAATTGCTCAAACCTCACATAAATTTTCAAACCACATAAATTTTCGTTTGGTTTCATCAAACCCATCCTAATTTCTTCAAACCCATGCTAATTTGCTCAAACCTCAGATAAATTTTCAAACCTCATAAAATTTCGTTCGGATTCATCAAACCCATCCTAATTTCATCAAACCCATCCTAATTTCTTCAAACCCATGCTAAATTGCTCAAACCTCAGGTAAATTTTCAAACCACATAAATTTTCGTTCGGTTTCATCAAACCCATCCTAATTTCGTCAAACCCATGCTAAATATGTCAAACCTCATATAAATTTTCAAACCACATAAATTTTCGTTCGGTTTCATCAAACCCATCCTAATTTCTTCAAACCCATGCTAATTTGCTCAAACCTCAGATAAATTTTCAAACCTCATAAATTTTCGTTCGGATTCATCAAACCCATCCTAATTTCGTCAAACCCATGCTAATTTTGTCAAACCTCACATAAATTTTCAAACCTCACATAAATTTTCGTTCGGTTTCATCAAACCCATCCTAATTTCTTCAAACCCATGCTAAATTGCTCAAACCTCACATAAATTTTCAAACCACATAAATTTTCGTTCGGTTTCATCAAACCCATCCTAATTTCATCAAACCCATCCTAATTTCTTCAAACCCATGCTAAATTGCTCAAACCTCAGGTAAATTTTCAAACCACATAAATTTTCGTTCGGTTTCATCAAACCCATCCTAATTTCGTCAAACCCATGCTAAATATGTCAAACCTCACATAAATTTTCAAACCTCACATAAATTTTCGTTCGGTTTCATCAAACCCATCCTACTTTCTTCAAACCCATGCTAAATTGCTCAAACCTCACATAAATTTTCAAACCACATAAATTTTCGTTCGGTTTCATCAAACCCATCCTAATTTCTTCAAACCCATGCTAATTTGCTCAAACCTCAGATAAATTTTCAAACCTCATAAATTTTCGTTCGGATTCATCAAACCCATCCTAATTTCATCAAACCCATCCTAATTTCTTCAAACCCATGCTAAATTGCTCAAACCTCACATAAATTTTCAAACCACATAAATTTTCGTTCGGTTTCATCAAACCCATCCTAATTTCATCAAACCCATCCTAATTTCTTCAAACCCATGCTAAATTGCTCAAACCTCAGGTAAATTTTCAAACCACATAAATTTTCGTTCGGTTTCATCAAACCCATCCTAATTTCGTCAAACCCATGCTAAATATGTCAAACCTCACATAAATTTTCGTTCGGTTTCATCAAACCCATCCTAATTTCTTCAAACCCATGCTAAATTGCTCAAACCTCACATAAATTTTCAAACCACATAAATTTTCGTTCGGTTTCATCAAACCCATCCTAATTTCATCAAACCCATCCTAATTTCTTCAAACCCATGCTAAATTGCTCAAACCTCAGGTAAATTTTCAAACCACATAAATTTTCGTTCGGTTTCATCAAACCCATCCTAATTTCGTCAAACCCATGCTAAATATGTCAAACCTCACATAAATTTTCAAACCTCACATAAATTTTCGTTCGGTTTCATCAAACCCATCCTAATTTCTTCAAACCCATGCTAAATTGCTCAAACCTCACATAAATTTTCAAACCACATAAATTTTCGTTCGGTTTCATCAAACCCATCCTAATTTCTTCAAACCCATGCTAATTTGCTCAAACCTCAGATAAATTTTCAAACCTCATAAATTTTCGTTCGGATTCATCAAACCCATCCTAATTTCATCAAACCCATCCTAATTTCTTCAAACCCATGCTAAATTGCTCAAACCTCACATAAATTTTCAAACCACATAAATTTTCGTTCGGTTTCATCAAACCCATCCTAATTTCATCAAACCCATCCTAATTTCTTCAAACCCATGCTAAATTGCTCAAACCTCACATAAATTTTCAAACCACATAAATTTTCGTTCGGTTTCATCAAACCCATCCTAATTTCATCAAACCCATCCTAATTTCTTCAAACCCATGCTAAATTGCTCAAACCTCAGGTAAATTTTCAAACCACATAAATTTTCGTTCGGTTTCATCAAACCCATCCTAATTTCGTCAAACCCATGCTAAATATGTCAAACCTCACATAAATTTTCGTTCGGTTTCATCAAACCCATCCTAATTTCTTCAAACCCATGCTAAATTGCTCAAACCTCACATAAATTTTCAAACCACATAAATTTTCGTTCGGTTTCATCAAACCCATCCTAATTTCATCAAACCCATCCTAATTTCTTCAAACCCATGCTAAATTGCTCAAACCTCAGGTAAATTTTCAAACCACATAAATTTTCGTTCGGTTTCATCAAACCCATCCTAATTTCGTCAAACCCATGCTAAATATGTCAAACCTCACATAAATTTTCAAACCTCACATAAATTTTCGTTCGGTTTCATCAAACCCATCCTAATTTCTTCAAACCCATGCTAAATTGCTCAAACCTCACATAAATTTTCAAACCACATAAATTTTCGTTCGGTTTCATCAAACCCATCCTAATTTCTTCAAACCCATGCTAATTTGCTCAAACCTCAGATAAATTTTCAAACCTCATAAATTTTCGTTCGGATTCATCAAACCCATCCTAATTTCATCAAACCCATCCTAATTTCTTCAAACCCATGCTAAATTGCTCAAACCTCACATAAATTTTCAAACCACATAAATTTTCGTTCGGTTTCATCAAACCCATCCTAATTTCATCAAACCCATCCTAATTTCTTCAAACCCATGCTAAATTGCTCAAACCTCAGGTAAATTTTCAAACCACATAAATTTTCGTTCGGTTTCATCAAACCCATCCTAATTTCGTCAAACCCATGCTAAATATGTCAAACCTCACATAAATTTTCAAACCTCACATAAATTTTCGTTCGGTTTCATCAAACCCATCCTAATTTCTTCAAACCCATGCTAATTTGCTCAAACCTCAGATAAATTTTCAAACCTCATAAATTTTCGTTCGGATTCATCAAACCCATCCTAATTTCATCAAACCCATCCTAATTTCTTCAAACCCATGCTAAATTGCTCAAACCTCAGGTAAATTTTCAAACCACATAAATTTTCGTTCGGTTTCATCAAACCCATCCTAATTTCGTCAAACCCATGCTAAATATGTCAAACCTCACATAAATTTTCAAACCACATAAATTTTCGTTCGGTTTCATCAAACCCATCCTAATTTCTTCAAACCCATGCTAATTTGCTCAAACCTCAGATAAATTTTCAAACCTCATAAATTTTCGTTCGGATTCATCAAACCCATCCTAATTTCGTCAAACCCATGCTAATTTTGTCAAACCTCACATAAATTTTCAAACCTCACATAAATTTTCGTTCGGTTTCATCAAACCCATCCTAATTTCTTCAAACCCATGCTAAATTGCTCAAACCTCACATAAATTTTCAAACCACATAAATTTTCGTTTGGTTTCATCAAACCCATCCTAATTTCTTCAAACCCATGCTAATTTGCTCAAACCTCAGATAAATTTTCAAACCTCATAAAATTTCGTTCGGATTCATCAAACCCATCCTAATTTCATCAAACCCATCCTAATTTCTTCAAACCCATGCTAAATTGCTCAAACCTCAGGTAAATTTTCAAACCACATAAATTTTCGTTCGGTTTCATCAAACCCATCCTAATTTCGTCAAACCCATGCTAAATATGTCAAACCTCACATAATTTTTCAAACCTCACATAAATTTTCGTTCGGTTTCATCAAACCCATCCTAATTTCTTCAAACCCATGCTAAATTGCTCAAACCTCACATAAATTTTCAAACCACATAAATTTTCGTTTGGTTTCATCAAACCCATCCTAATTTCTTCAAACCCATGCTAATTTGCTCAAACCTCAGATAAATTTTCAAACCTCATAAAATTTCGTTCGGATTCATCAAACCCATCCTAATTTCATCAAACCCATCCTAATTTCTTCAAACCCATGCTAAATTGCTCAAACCTCAGGTAAATTTTCAAACCACATAAATTTTCGTTCGGTTTCATCAAACCCATCCTAATTTCGTCAAACCCATGCTAAATATGTCAAACCTCATATAAATTTTCAAACCACATAAATTTTCCGTTCGGTTTCATCAAACCCATCCTAATTTCTTCAAACCCATGCTAATTTGCTCAAACCTCAGATAAATTTTCAAACCTCATAAATTTTCGTTCGGATTCATCAAACCCATCCTAATTTCGTCAAACCCATGCTAATTTTGTCAAACCTCACATAAATTTTCAAACCTCACATAAATTTTCGTTCGGTTTCATCAAACCCATCCTAATTTCTTCAAACCCATGCTAAATTGCTCAAACCTCACATAAATTTTCAAACCACATAAATTTTCGTTCGGTTTCATCAAACCCATCCTAATTTCGTCAAACCCATGCTAAATATGTCAAACCTCACATAAATTTTCAAACCTCACATAAATTTTCGTTCGGTTTCATCAAACCCATCCTACTTTCTTCAAACCCATGCTAAATTGCTCAAACCTCACATAAATTTTCAAACCACATAAATTTTCGTTCGGTTTCATCAAACCCATCCTAATTTCTTCAAACCCATGCTAATTTGCTCAAACCTCAGATAAATTTTCAAACCTCATAAATTTTCGTTCGGATTCATCAAACCCATCCTAATTTCATCAAACCCATCCTAATTTCTTCAAACCCATGCTAAATTGCTCAAACCTCACATAAATTTTCAAACCACATAAATTTTCGTTCGGTTTCATCAAACCCATCCTAATTTCATCAAACCCATCCTAATTTCTTCAAACCCATGCTAAATTGCTCAAACCTCAGGTAAATTTTCAAACCACATAAATTTTCGTTCGGTTTCATCAAACCCATCCTAATTTCGTCAAACCCATGCTAAATATGTCAAACCTCACATAAATTTTCGTTCGGTTTCATCAAACCCATCCTAATTTCTTCAAACCCATGCTAAATTGCTCAAACCTCACATAAATTTTCAAACCACATAAATTTTCGTTCGGTTTCATCAAACCCATCCTAATTTCATCAAACCCATCCTAATTTCTTCAAACCCATGCTAAATTGCTCAAACCTCAGGTAAATTTTCAAACCACATAAATTTTCGTTCGGTTTCATCAAACCCATCCTAATTTCGTCAAACCCATGCTAAATATGTCAAACCTCACATAAATTTTCAAACCACATAAATTTTCGTTCGGTTTCATCAAACCCATCCTAATTTCTTCAAACCCATGCTAATTTGCTCAAACCTCAGATAAATTTTCAAACCTCATAAATTTTCGTTCGGATTCATCAAACCCATCCTAATTTCGTCAAACCCATGCTAATTTTGTCAAACCTCACATAAATTTTCAAACCTCACATAAATTTTCGTTCGGTTTCATCAAACCCATCCTAATTTCTTCAAACCCATGCTAAATTGCTCAAACCTCACATAAATTTTCAAACCACATAAATTTTCGTTCGGTTTCATCAAACCCATCCTAATTTCATCAAACCCATCCTAATTTCTTCAAACCCATGCTAAATTGCTCAAACCTCAGGTAAATTTTCAAACCACATAAATTTTCGTTCGGTTTCATCAAACCCATCCTAATTTCGTCAAACCCATGCTAAATATGTCAAACCTCACATAAATTTTCAAACCTCACATAAATTTTCGTTCGGTTTCATCAAACCCATCCTAATTTCTTCAAACCCATGCTAAATTGCTCAAACCTCACATAAATTTTCAAACCACATAAATTTTCGTTCGGTTTCATCAAACCCATCCTAATTTCTTCAAACCCATGCTAATTTGCTCAAACCTCAGATAAATTTTCAAACCTCATAAATTTTCGTTCGGATTCATCAAACCCATCCTAATTTCATCAAACCCATCCTAATTTCTTCAAACCCATGCTAAATTGCTCAAACCTCACATAAATTTTCAAACCACATAAATTTTCGTTCGGTTTCATCAAACCCATCCTAATTTCTTCAAACCCATGCTAATTTGCTCAAACCTCAGATAAATTTTCAAACCTCATAAATTTTCGTTCGGATTCATCAAACCCATCCTAATTTCGTCAAACCCCTGCTAATTTTGTCAAACCTCACATAAATTTTCAAACCTCACATAAATTTTCGTTCGGTTTCATCAAACCCATCCTAATTTCTTCAAACCCATGCTAAATTGCTCAAACCTCACATAAATTTTCAAACCACATAAATTTTCGTTCGGTTTCATCAAACCCATCCTAATTTCATCAAACCCATCCTAATTTCTTCAAACCCATGCTAAATTGCTCAAACCTCAGGTAAATTTTCAAACCACATAAATTTTCGTTCGGTTTCATCAAACCCATCCTAATTTCGTCAAACCCATGCTAAATATGTCAAACCTCACATAAATTTTCAAACCTCACATAAATTTTCGTTCGGTTTCATCAAACCCATCCTAATTTCTTCAAACCCATGCTAAATTGCTCAAACCTCACATACATTTTCAAACCACATAAATTTTCGTTCGGTTTCATCAAACCCATCCTAATTTCATCAAACCCATCCTAATTTCTTCAAACCCATGCTAAATTGCTCAAACCTCAGGTAAATTTTCAAACCACATAAATTTTCGTTCGGTTTCATCAAACCCATCCTAATTTCGTCAAACCCATGCTAAATATGTCAAACCTCACATAAATTTTCGTTCGGTTTCATCAAACCCATCCTAATTTCTTCAAACCCATGCTAAATTGCTCAAACCTCACATAAATTTTCAAACCACATAAATTTTCGTTCGGTTTCATCAAACCCATCCTAATTTCATCAAACCCATCCTAATTTCTTCAAACCCATGCTAAATTGCTCAAACCTCAGGTAAATTTTCAAACCACATAAATTTTCGTTCGGTTTCATCAAACCCATCCTAATTTCGTCAAACCCATGCTAAATATGTCAAACCTCACATAAATTTTCAAACCTCACATAAATTTTCGTTCGGTTTCATCAAACCCATCCTAATTTCTTCAAACCCATGCTAAATTGCTCAAACCTCACATAAATTTTCAAACCACATAAATTTTCGTTCGGTTTCATCAAACCCATCCTAATTTCTTCAAACCCATGCTAATTTGCTCAAACCTCAGATAAATTTTCAAACCTCATAAATTTTCGTTCGGATTCATCAAACCCATCCTAATTTCATCAAACCCATCCTAATTTCTTCAAACCCATGCTAAATTGCTCAAACCTCAGGTAAATTTTCAAACCACATAAATTTTCGTTCGGTTTCATCAAACCCATCCTAATTTCGTCAAACCCATGCTAAATATGTCAAACCTCACATAAATTTTCAAACCTCACATAAATTTTCGTTCGGTTTCATCAAACCCATCCTAATTTCTTCAAACCCATGCTAAATTGCTCAAACCTCACATAAATTTTCAAACCACATAAATTTTCGTTCGGTTTCATCAAACCCATCCTAATTTCATCAAACCCATCCTAATTTCTTCAAACCCATGCTAAATTGCTCAAACCTCAGGTAAATTTTCAAACCACATAAATTTTCGTTCGGTTTCATCAAACCCATCCTAATTTCGTCAAACCCATGCTAAATATGTCAAACCTCACATAAATTTTCAAACCTCACATAAATTTTCGTTCGGTTTCATCAAACCCATCCTAATTTCTTCAAACCCATGCTAAATTGCTCAAACCTCACATAAATTTTCAAACCACATAAATTTTCGTTCGGTTTCATCAAACCCATCCTAATTTCTTCAAACCCATGCTAATTTGCTCAAACCTCAGATAAATTTTCAAACCTCATAAATTTTCGTTCGGATTCATCAAACCCATCCTAATTTCATCAAACCCATCCTAATTTCTTCAAACCCATGCTAAATTGCTCAAACCTCACATAAATTTTCAAACCACATAAATTTTCGTTCGGTTTCATCAAACCCATCCTAATTTCTTCAAACCCATGCTAATTTGCTCAAACCTCAGATAAATTTTCAAACCACATAAATTTTCGCTCGGTTTCATCAAACCCATCCTAATTTCATCAAACCCATCCTAATTTCTTCAAACCCATGCTAAATTGCTCAAACCTCAGGTAAATTTTCAAACCACATAAATTTTCGTTCGGTTTCATCAAACCCATCCTAATTTCGTCAAACCCATGCTAAATATGTCAAACCTCACATAAATTTTCAAACCTCACATAAATTTTCGTTCGGTTTCATCAAACCCATCCTAATTTCTTCAAACCCATGCTAAATTGCTCAAACCTCACATAAATTTTCAAACCACATAAATTTTCGTTCGGTTTCATCAAACCCATCCTAATTTCTTCAAACCCATGCTAATTTGCTCAAACCTCAGATAAATTTTCAAACCTCATAAATTTTCGTTCGGATTCATCAAACCCATCCTAATTTCATCAAACCCATCCTAATTTCTTCAAACCCATGCTAAATTGCTCAAACCTCAGGTAAATTTTCAAACCACATAAATTTTCGTTCGGTTTCATCAAACCCATCCTAATTTCGTCAAACCCATGCTAAATATGTCAAACCTCACATAAATTTTCAAACCACATAAATTTTCGTTCGGTTTCATCAAACCCATCCTAATTACTTCAAACCCATGCTAATTTGCTCAAACCTCAGATAAATTTTCAAACCTCATAAATTTTCGTTCGGATTCATCAAACCCATCCTAATTTCGTCAAACCCATGCTAATTTTGTCAAACCTCACATAAATTTTCAAACCTCACATAAATTTTCGTTCGGTTTCATCAAACCCATCCTAATTTCTTCAAACCCATGCTAATTTGCTCAAACCTCAGATAAATTTTCAAACCTCATAAATTTTCGTTCGGATTCATCAAACCCATCCTAATTTCATCAAACCCATCCTAATTTCTTCAAACCCATGCTAAATTGCTCAAACCTCACATAAATTTTCAAACCACATAAATTTTCGTTCGGTTTCATCAAACCCATCCTAATTTCATCAAACCCATCCTAATTTCTTCAAACCCATGCTAAATTGCTCAAACCTCAGGTAAATTTTCAAACCACATAAATTTTCGTTCGGTTTCATCAAACCCATCCTAATTTCGTCAAACCCATGCTAAATATGTCAAACCTCACATAAATTTTCGTTCGGTTTCATCAAACCCATCCTAATTTCTTCAAACCCATGCTAAATTGCTCAAACCTCACATAAATTTTCAAACCACATAAATTTTCGTTCGGTTTCATCAAACCCATCCTAATTTCATCAAACCCATCCTAATTTCTTCAAACCCATGCTAAATTGCTCAAACCTCAGGTAAATTTTCAAACCACATAAATTTTCGTTCGGTTTCATCAAACCCATCCTAATTTCGTCAAACCCATGCTAAATATGTCAAACCTCACATAAATTTTCAAACCTCACATAAATTTTCGTTCGGTTTCATCAAACCCATCCTAATTTCTTCAAACCCATGCTAAATTGCTCAAACCTCACATAAATTTTCAAACCACATAAATTTTCGTTCGGTTTCATCAAACCCATCCTAATTTCTTCAAACCCATGCTAATTTGCTCAAACCTCAGATAAATTTTCAAACCTCATAAATTTTCGTTCGGATTCATCAAACCCATCCTAATTTCATCAAACCCATCCTAATTTCTTCAAACCCATGCTAAATTGCTCAAACCTCACATAAATTTTCAAACCACATAAATTTTCGTTCGGTTTCATCAAACCCATCCTAATTTCATCAAACCCATCCTAATTTCTTCAAACCCATGCTAAATTGCTCAAACCTCAGGTAAATTTTCAAACCACATAAATTTTCGTTCGGTTTCATCAAACCCATCCTAATTTCGTCAAACCCATGCTAAATATGTCAAACCTCACATAAATTTTCAAACCTCACATAAATTTTCGTTCGGTTTCATCAAACCCATCCTAATTTCTTCAAACCCATGCTAATTTGCTCAAACCTCAGATAAATTTTCAAACCTCATAAATTTTCGTTCGGATTCATCAAACCCATCCTAATTTCATCAAACCCATCCTAATTTCTTCAAACCCATGCTAAATTGCTCAAACCTCAGGTAAATTTTCAAACCACATAAATTTTCGTTCGGTTTCATCAAACCCATCCTAATTTCGTCAAACCCATGCTAAATATGTCAAACCTCACATAAATTTTCAAACCACATAAATTTTCGTTCGGTTTCATCAAACCCATCCTAATTTCTTCAAACCCATGCTAATTTGCTCAAACCTCAGATAAATTTTCAAACCTCATAAATTTTCGTTCGGATTCATCAAACCCATCCTAATTTCGTCAAACCCATGCTAATTTTGTCAAACCTCACATAAATTTTCAAACCTCACATAAATTTTCGTTCGGTTTCATCAAACCCATGCTAAATTGCTCAAACCTCACATAAATTTTCAAACCACATAAATTTTCGTTCGGTTTCATCAAACCCATCCTAATTTCATCAAACCCATCCTAATTTCTTCAAACCCATGCTAAATTGCTCAAACCTCAGGTAAATTTTCAAACCACATAAATTTTCGTTCGGTTTCATCAAACCCATCCTAATTTCGTCAAACCCATGCTAAATATGTCAAACCTCACATAAATTTTCAAACCTCACATAAATTTTCGTTCGGTTTCATCAAACCCATCCTAATTTCTTCAAACCCATGCTAAATTGCTCAAACCTCACATAAATTTTCAAACCACATAAATTTTCGTTTGGTTTCATCAAACCCATCCTAATTTCTTCAAACCCATGCTAATTTGCTCAAACCTCAGATAAATTTTCAAACCTCATAAAATTTCGTTCGGATTCATCAAACCCATCCTAATTTCATCAAACCCATCCTAATTTCTTCAAACCCATGCTAAATTGCTCAAACCTCAGGTAAATTTTCAAACCACATAAATTTTCGTTCGGTTTCATCAAACCCATCCTAATTTCGTCAAACCCATGCTAAATATGTCAAACCTCATATAAATTTTCAAACCACATAAATTTTCGTTCGGTTTCATCAAACCCATCCTAATTTCTTCAAACCCATGCTAATTTGCTCAAACCTCAGATAAATTTTCAAACCTCATAAATTTTCGTTCGGATTCATCAAACCCATCCTAATTTCGTCAAACCCATGCTAATTTTGTCAAACCTCACATAAATTTTCAAACCTCACATAAATTTTCGTTCGGTTTCATCAAACCCATCCTAATTTCTTCAAACCCATGCTAAATTGCTCAAACCTCACATAAATTTTCAAACCACATAAATTTTCGTTCGGTTTCATCAAACCCATCCTAATTTCATCAAACCCATCCTAATTTCTTCAAACCCATGCTAAATTGCTCAAACCTCAGGTAAATTTTCAAACCACATAAATTTTCGTTCGGTTTCATCAAACCCATCCTAATTTCGTCAAACCCATGCTAAATATGTCAAACCTCACATAAATTTTCAAACCTCACATAAATTTTCGTTCGGTTTCATCAAACCCATCCTACTTTCTTCAAACCCATGCTAAATTGCTCAAACCTCACATAAATTTTCAAACCACATAAATTTTCGTTCGGTTTCATCAAACCCATCCTAATTTCTTCAAACCCATGCTAATTTGCTCAAACCTCAGATAAATTTTCAAACCTCATAAATTTTCGTTCGGATTCATCAAACCCATCCTAATTTCATCAAACCCATCCTAATTTCTTCAAACCCATGCTAAATTGCTCAAACCTCACATAAATTTTCAAACCACATAAATTTTCGTTCGGTTTCATCAAACCCATCCTAATTTCATCAAACCCATCCTAATTTCTTCAAACCCATGCTAAATTGCTCAAACCTCAGGTAAATTTTCAAACCACATAAATTTTCGTTCGGTTTCATCAAACCCATCCTAATTTCGTCAAACCCATGCTAAATATGTCAAACCTCACATAAATTTTCGTTCGGTTTCATCAAACCCATCCTAATTTCTTCAAACCCATGCTAAATTGCTCAAACCTCACATAAATTTTCAAACCACATAAATTTTCGTTCGGTTTCATCAAACCCATCCTAATTTCATCAAACCCATCCTAATTTCTTCAAACCCATGCTAAATTGCTCAAACCTCAGGTAAATTTTCAAACCACATAAATTTTCGTTCGGTTTCATCAAACCCATCCTAATTTCGTCAAACCCATGCTAAATATGTCAAACCTCACATAAATTTTCAAACCTCACATAAATTTTCGTTCGGTTTCATCAAACCCATCCTAATTTCTTCAAACCCATGCTAAATTGCTCAAACCTCACATAAATTTTCAAACCACATAAATTTTCGTTCGGTTTCATCAAACCCATCCTAATTTCTTCAAACCCATGCTAATTTGCTCAAACCTCAGATAAATTTTCAAACCTCATAAATTTTCGTTCGGATTCATCAAACCCATCCTAATTTCATCAAACCCATCCTAATTTCTTCAAACCCATGCTAAATTGCTCAAACCTCACATAAATTTTCAAACCACATAAATTTTCGTTCGGTTTCATCAAACCCATCCTAATTTCATCAAACCCATCCTAATTTCTTCAAACCCATGCTAAATTGCTCAAACCTCACATAAATTTTCAAACCACATAAATTTTCGTTCGGTTTCATCAAACCCATCCTAATTTCATCAAACCCATCCTAATTTCTTCAAACCCATGCTAAATTGCTCAAACCTCAGGTAAATTTTCAAACCACATAAATTTTCGTTCGGTTTCATCAAACCCATCCTAATTTCGTCAAACCCATGCTAAATATGTCAAACCTCACATAAATTTTCGTTCGGTTTCATCAAACCCATCCTAATTTCTTCAAACCCATGCTAAATTGCTCAAACCTCACATAAATTTTCAAACCACATAAATTTTCGTTCGGTTTCATCAAACCCATCCTAATTTCATCAAACCCATCCTAATTTCTTCAAACCCATGCTAAATTGCTCAAACCTCAGGTAAATTTTCAAACCACATAAATTTTCGTTCGGTTTCATCAAACCCATCCTAATTTCGTCAAACCCATGCTAAATATGTCAAACCTCACATAAATTTTCAAACCTCACATAAATTTTCGTTCGGTTTCATCAAACCCATCCTAATTTCTTCAAACCCATGCTAAATTGCTCAAACCTCACATAAATTTTCAAACCACATAAATTTTCGTTCGGTTTCATCAAACCCATCCTAATTTCTTCAAACCCATGCTAACTTGCTCAAACCTCAGATAAATTTTCAAACCTCATAAATTTTCGTTCGGATTCATCAAACCCATCCTAATTTCATCAAACCCATCCTAATTTCTTCAAACCCATGCTAAATTGCTCAAACCTCACATAAATTTTCAAACCACATAAATTTTCGTTCGGTTTCATCAAACCCATCCTAATTTCATCAAACCCATCCTAATTTCTTCAAACCCATGCTAAATTGCTCAAACCTCAGGTAAATTTTCAAACCACATAAATTTTCGTTCGGTTTCATCAAACCCATCCTAATTTCGTCAAACCCATGCTAAATATGTCAAACCTCACATAAATTTTCAAACCTCACATAAATTTTCGTTCGGTTTCATCAAACCCATCCTAATTTCTTCAAACCCATGCTAATTTGCTCAAACCTCAGATAAATTTTCAAACCTCATAAATTTTCGTTCGGATTCATCAAACCCATCCTAATTTCATCAAACCCATCCTAATTTCTTCAAACCCATGCTAAATTGCTCAAACCTCAGGTAAATTTTCAAACCACATAAATTTTCGTTCGGTTTCATCAAACCCATCCTAATTTCGTCAAACCCATGCTAAATATGTCAAACCTCACATAAATTTTCAAACCACATAAATTTTCGTTCGGTTTCATCAAACCCATCCTAATTTCTTCAAACCCATGCTAATTTGCTCAAACCTCAGATAAATTTTCAAACCTCATAAGTTTTCGTTCGGATTCATCAAACCCATCCTAATTTCGTCAAACCCATGCTAATTTTGTCAAACCTCACATAAATTTTCAAACCTCACATAAATTTTCGTTCGGTTTCATCAAACCCATCCTAATTTCTTCAAACCCATGCTAAATTGCTCAAACCTCACATAAATTTTCAAACCACATAAATTTTCGTTTGGTTTCATCAAACCCATCCTAATTTCTTCAAACCCATGCTAATTTGCTCAAACCTCAGATAAATTTTCAAACCTCATAAAATTTCGTTCGGATTCATCAAACCCATCCTAATTTCATCAAACCCATCCTAATTTCTTCAAACCCATGCTAAATTGCTCAAACCTCAGGTAAATTTTCAAACCACATAAATTTTCGTTCGGTTTCATCAAACCCATCCTAATTTCGTCAAACCCATGCTAAATATGTCAAACCTCACATAAATTTTCAAACCTCACATAAATTTTCGTTCGGTTTCATCAAACCCATCCTAATTTCTTCAAACCCATGCTAAATTGCTCAAACCTCACATAAATTTTCAAACCACATAAATTTTCGTTTGGTTTCATCAAACCCATCCTAATTTCTTCAAACCCATGCTAATTTGCTCAAACCTCAGATAAATTTTCAAACCTCATAAAATTTCGTTCGGATTCATCAAACCCATCCTAATTTCATCAAACCCATCCTAATTTCTTCAAACCCATGCTAAATTGCTCAAACCTCAGGTAAATTTTCAAACCACATAAATTTTCGTTCGGTTTCATCAAACCCATCCTAATTTCGTCAAACCCATGCTAAATATGTCAAACCTCATATAAATTTTCAAACCACATAAATTTTCGTTCGGTTTCATCAAACCCATCCTAATTTCTTCAAACCCATGCTAATTTGCTCAAACCTCAGATAAATTTTCAAACCTCATAAATTTTCGTTCGGATTCATCAAACCCATCCTAATTTCGTCAAACCCATGCTAATTTTGTCAAACCTCACATAAATTTTCAAACCTCACATAAATTTTCGTTCGGTTTCATCAAACCCATCCTAATTTCTTCAAACCCATGCTAAATTGCTCAAACCTCACATAAATTTTCAAACCACATAAATTTTCGTTCGGTTTCATCAAACCCATCCTAATTTCGTCAAACCCATGCTAAATATGTCAAACCTCACATAAATTTTCAAACCTCACATAAATTTTCGTTCGGTTTCATCAAACCCATCCTACTTTCTTCAAACCCATGCTAAATTGCTCAAACCTCACATAAATTTTCAAACCACATAAATTTTCGTTCGGTTTCATCAAACCCATCCTAATTTCTTCAAACCCATGCTAATTTGCTCAAACCTCAGATAAATTTTCAAACCTCATAAATTTTCGTTCGGATTCATCAAACCCATCCTAATTTCATCAAACCCATCCTAATTTCTTCAAACCCATGCTAAATTGCTCAAACCTCACATAAATTTTCAAACCACATAAATTTTCGTTCGGTTTCATCAAACCCATCCTAATTTCATCAAACCCATCCTAATTTCTTCAAACCCATGCTAAATTGCTCAAACCTCAGGTAAATTTTCAAACCACATAAATTTTCGTTCGGTTTCATCAAACCCATCCTAATTTCGTCAAACCCATGCTAAATATGTCAAACCTCACATAAATTTTCGTTCGGTTTCATCAAACCCATCCTAATTTCTTCAAACCCATGCTAAATTGCTCAAACCTCACATAAATTTTCAAACCACATAAATTTTCGTTCGGTTTCATCAAACCCATCCTAATTTCATCAAACCCATCCTAATTTCTTCAAACCCATGCTAAATTGCTCAAACCTCAGGTAAATTTTCAAACCACATAAATTTTCGTTCGGTTTCATCAAACCCATCCTAATTTCGTCAAACCCATGCTAAATATGTCAAACCTCACATAAATTTTCAAACCTCACATAAATTTTCGTTCGGTTTCATCAAACCCATCCTAATTTCTTCAAACCCATGCTAAATTGCTCAAACCTCACATAAATTTTCAAACCACATAAATTTTCGTTCGGTTTCATCAAACCCATCCTAATTTCTTCAAACCCATGCTAATTTGCTCAAACCTCAGATAAATTTTCAAACCTCATAAATTTTCGTTCGGATTCATCAAACCCATCCTAATTTCATCAAACCCATCCTAATTTCTTCAAACCCATGCTAAATTGCTCAAACCTCACATAAATTTTCAAACCACATAAATTTTCGTTCGGTTTCATCAAACCCATCCTAATTTCATCAAACCCATCCTAATTTCTTCAAACCCATGCTAAATTGCTCAAACCTCAGGTAAATTTTCAAACCACATAAATTTTCGTTCGGTTTCATCAAACCCATCCTAATTTCGTCAAACCCATGCTAAATATGTCAAACCTCACATAAATTTTCAAACCTCACATAAATTTTCGTTCGGTTTCATCAAACCCATCCTAATTTCTTCAAACCCATGCTAAATTGCTCAAACCTCACATAAATTTTCAAACCACATAAATTTTCGTTCGGTTTCATCAAACCCATCCTAATTTCTTCAAACCCATGCTAATTTGCTCAAACCTCAGATAAATTTTCAAACCTCATAAATTTTCGTTCGGATTCATCAAACCCATCCTAATTTCATCAAACCCATCCTAATTTCTTCAAACCCATGCTAAATTGCTCAAACCTCAGGTAAATTTTCAAACCACATAAATTTTCGTTCGGTTTCATCAAACCCATCCTAATTTCGTCAAACCCATGCTAAATATGTCAAACCTCACATAAATTTTCAAACCACATAAATTTTCGTTCGGTTTCATCAAACCCATCCTAATTTCGTCAAACCCATGCTAAATATGTCAAACCTCACATAAATTTTCAAACCACATAAATTTTCGTTCGGTTTCATCAAACCCATCCTAATTTCTTCAAACCCATGCTAATTTGCTCAAACCTCAGATACATTTTCAAACCTCATAAATTTTCGTTCGGATTCATCAAACCCATCCTAATTTCGTCAAACCCATGCTAATTTTGTCAAACCTCACATAAATTTTCAAACCTCACATAAATTTTCGTTCGGTTTCATCAAACCCATCCTAATTTCTTCAAACCCATGCTAAATTGCTCAAACCTCACATAAATTTTCAAACCACATAAATTTTCGTTCGGTTTCATCAAACCCATCCTAATTTCATCAAACCCATCCTAATTTCTTCAAACCCATGCTAAATTGCTCAAACCTCAGGTAAATTTTCAAACCACATAAATTTTCGTTCGGTTTCATCAAACCCATCCTAATTTCGTCAAACCCATGCTAAATATGTCAAACCTCACATAAATTTTCAAACCTCACATAAATTTTCGTTCGGTTTCATCAAACCCATCCTAATTTCTTCAAACCCATGCTAATTTGCTCAAACCTCAGATAAATTTTCAAACCTCATAAATTTTCGTTCGGATTCATCAAACCCATCCTAATTTCATCAAACCCATCCTAATTTCTTCAAACCCATGCTAAATTGCTCAAACCTCAGGTAAATTTTCAAACCACATAAATTTTCGTTCGGTTTCATCAAACCCATCCTAATTTCGTCAAACCCATGCTAAATATGTCAAACCTCACATAAATTTTCAAACCACATAAATTTTCGTTCGGTTTCATCAAACCCATCCTAATTTCTTCAAACCCATGCTAATTTGCTCAAACCTCAGATAAATTTTCAAACCTCATAAATTTTCGTTCGGATTCATCAAACCCATCCTAATTTCGTCAAACCCATGCTAATTTTGTCAAACCTCACATAAATTTTCAAACCTCACATAAATTTTCGTTCGGTTTCATCAAACCCATCCTAATTTCTTCAAACCCATGCTAAATTGCTCAAACCTCACATAAATTTTCAAACCACATAAATTTTCGTTCGGTTTCATCAAACCCATCCTAATTTCATCAAACCCATCCTAATTTCTTCAAACCCATGCTAAATTGCTCAAACCTCAGGTAAATTTTCAAACCACATAAATTTTCGTTCGGTTTCATCAAACCCATCCTAATTTCGTCAAACCCATGCTAAATATGTCAAACCTCACATAAATTTTCAAACCTCACATAAATTTTGGTTCGGTTTCATCAAACCCATCCTAATTTCTTCAAACCCATGCTAACTTGCTCAAACCTCAGATAAATTTTCAAACCTCATAAATTTTCGTTCGGATTCATCAAACCCATCCTAATTTCATCAAACCCATCCTAATTTCTTCAAACCCATGCTAAATTGCTCAAACCTCAGGTAAATTTTCAAACCACATAAATTTTCGTTCGGTTTCATCAAACCCATCCTAATTTCGTCAAACCCATGCTAAATATGTCAAACCTCACATAAATTTTCGTTCGGTTTCATCAAACCCATCCTAATTTCTTCAAACCCATGCTAAATTGCTCAAACCTCACATAAATTTTCAAACCACATAAATTTTCGTTCGGTTTCATCAAACCCATCCTAATTTCATCAAACCCATCCTAATTTCTTCAAACCCATGCTAAATTGCTCAAACCTCAGGTAAATTTTCAAACCACATAAATTTTCGTTCGGTTTCATCAAACCCATCCTAATTTCGTCAAACCCATGCTAAATATGTCAAACCTCACATAAATTTTCAAACCTCACATAAATTTTCGTTCGGTTTCATCAAACCCATCCTAATTTCTTCAAACCCATGCTAAATTGCTCAAACCTCACATAAATTTTCAAACCACATAAATTTTCGTTCGGTTTCATCAAACCCATCCTAATTTCTTCAAACCCATGCTAATTTGCTCAAACCTCAGATAAATTTTCAAACCTCATAAATTTTCGTTCGGATTCATCAAACCCATCCTAATTTCATCAAACCCATCCTAATTTCTTCAAACCCATGCTAAATTGCTCAAACCTCACATAAATTTTCAAACCACATAAATTTTCGTTCGGTTTCATCAAACCCATCCTAATTTCATCAAACCCATCCTAATTTCTTCAAACCCATGCTAAATTGCTCAAACCTCAGGTAAATTTTCAAACCACATAAATTTTCGTTCGGTTTCATCAAACCCATCCTAATTTCGTCAAACCCATGCTAAATATGTCAAACCTCACATAAATTTTCGTTCGGTTTCATCAAACCCATCCTAATTTCTTCAAACCCATGCTAAATTGCTCAAACCTCACATAAATTTTCAAACCACATAAATTTTCGTTCGGTTTCATCAAACCCATCCTAATTTCATCAAACCCATCCTAATTTCTTCAAACCCATTCTAAATTGCTCAAACCTCAGGTAAATTTTCAAACCACATAAATTTTCGTTCGGTTTCATCAAACCCATCCTAATTTCGTCAAACCCATGCTAAATATGTCAAACCTCACATAAATTTTCAAACCTCACATAAATTTTCGTTCGGTTTCATCAAACCCATCCTAATTTCTTCAAACCCATGCTAATTTGCTCAAACCTCAGATAAATTTTCAAACCTCATAAATTTTCGTTCGGATTCATCAAACCCATCCCAATTTCATCAAACCCATCCTAATTTCTTCAAACCCATGCTAAATTGCTCAAACCTCAGGTAAATTTTCAAACCACATAAATTTTCGTTCGGTTTCATCAAACCCATCCTAATTTCGTCAAACCCATGCTAAATATGTCAAACCTCACATAAATTTTCAAACCACATAAATTTTCGTTCGGTTTCATCAAACCCATCCTAATTTCTTCAAACCCATGCTAATTTGCTCAAACCTCAGATAAATTTTCAAACCTCATAAATTTTCGTTCGGATTCATCAAACCCATCCTAATTTCGTCAAACCCATGCTAATTTTGTCAAACCTCACATAAATTTTCAAACCTCACATAAATTTTCGTTCGGTTTCATCAAACCCATCCTAATTTCTTCAAACCCATGCTAAATTGCTCAAACCTCACATAAATTTTCAAACCACATAAATTTTCGTTCGGTTTCATCAAACCCATCCTAATTTCATCAAACCCATCCTAATTTCTTCAAACCCATGCTAAATTGCTCAAACCTCAGGTAAATTTTCAAACCACATAAATTTTCGTTCGGTTTCATCAAACCCATCCTAATTTCGTCAAACCCATGCTAAATATGTCAAACCTCACATAAATTTTCAAACCTCACATAAATTTTCGTTCGGTTTCATCAAACCCATCCTAATTTCTTCAAACCCATGCTAAATTGCTCAAACCTCACATAAATTTTCAAACCACATAAATTTTCGTTTGGTTTCATCAAACCCATCCTAATTTCTTCAAACCCATGCTAATTTGCTCAAACCTCAGATAAATTTTCAAACCTCATAAAATTTCGTTCGGATTCATCAAACCCATCCTAATTTCATCAAACCCATCCTAATTTCTTCAAACCCATGCTAAATTGCTCAAACCTCAGGTAAATTTTCAAACCACATAAATTTTCGTTCGGTTTCATCAAACCCATCCTAATTTCGTCAAACCCATGCTAAATATGTCAAACCTCATATAAATTTTCAAACCACATAAATTTTCGTTCGGTTTCATCAAACCCATCCTAATTTCTTCAAACCCATGCTAATTTGCTCAAACCTCAGATAAATTTTCAAACCTCATAAATTTTCGTTCGGATTCATCAAACCCATCCTAATTTCGTCAAACCCATGCTAATTTTGTCAAACCTCACATAAATTTTCAAACCTCACATAAATTTTCGTTCGGTTTCATCAAACCCATCCTAATTTCTTCAAACCCATGCTAAATTGCTCAAACCTCACATAAATTTTCAAACCACATAAATTTTCGTTCGGTTTCATCAAACCCATCCTAATTTCATCAAACCCATCCTAATTTCTTCAAACCCATGCTAAATTGCTCAAACCTCAGGTAAATTTTCAAACCACATAAATTTTCGTTCGGTTTCATCAAACCCATCCTAATTTCGTCAAACCCATGCTAAATATGTCAAACCTCACATAAATTTTCAAACCTCACATAAATTTTCGTTCGGTTTCATCAAACCCATCCTACTTTCTTCAAACCCATGCTAAATTGCTCAAACCTCACATAAATTTTCAAACCACATAAATTTTCGTTCGGTTTCATCAAACCCATCCTAATTTCTTCAAACCCATGCTAATTTGCTCAAACCTCAGATAAATTTTCAAACCTCATAAATTTTCGTTCGGATTCATCAAACCCATCCTAATTTCATCAAACCCATCCTAATTTCTTCAAACCCATGCTAAATTGCTCAAACCTCACATAAATTTTCAAACCACATAAATTTTCGTTCGGTTTCATCAAACCCATCCTAATTTCATCAAACCCATCCTAATTTCTTCAAACCCATGCTAAATTGCTCAAACCTCAGGTAAATTTTCAAACCACATAAATTTTCGTTCGGTTTCATCAAACCCATCCTAATTTCGTCAAACCCATGCTAAATATGTCAAACCTCACATAAATTTTCGTTCGGTTTCATCAAACCCATCCTAATTTCTTCAAACCCATGCTAAATTGCTCAAACCTCACATAAATTTTCAAACCACATAAATTTTCGTTCGGTTTCATCAAACCCATCCTAATTTCATCAAACCCATCCTAATTTCTTCAAACCCATGCTAAATTGCTCAAACCTCAGGTAAATTTTCAAACCACATAAATTTTCGTTCGGTTTCATCAAACCCATCCTAATTTCGTCAAACCCATGCTAAATATGTCAAACCTCACATAAATTTTCAAACCTCACATAAATTTTCGTTCGGTTTCATCAAACCCATCCTAATTTCTTCAAACCCATGCTAAATTGCTCAAACCTCACATAAATTTTCAAACCACATAAATTTTCGTTCGGTTTCATCAAACCCATCCTAATTTCTTCAAACCCATGCTAATTTGCTCAAACCTCAGATAAATTTTCAAACCTCATAAATTTTCGTTCGGATTCATCAAACCCATCCTAATTTCATCAAACCCATCCTAATTTCTTCAAACCCATGCTAAATTGCTCAAACCTCACATAAATTTTCAAACCACATAAATTTTCGTTCGGTTTCATCAAACCCATCCTAATTTCATCAAACCCATCCTAATTTCTTCAAACCCATGCTAAATTGCTCAAACCTCAGGTAAATTTTCAAACCACATAAATTTTCGTTCGGTTTCATCAAACCCATCCTAATTTCGTCAAACCCATGCTAAATATGTCAAACCTCACATAAATTTTCAAACCTCACATAAATTTTCGTTCGGTTTCATCAAACCCATCCTAGTTTCTTCAAACCCATGCTAAATTGCTCAAACCTCACATAAATTTTCAAACCACATAAATTTTCGTTCGGTTTCATCAAACCCATCCTAATTTCTTCAAACCCATGCTAATTTGCTCAAACCTCAGATAAATTTTCAAACCTCATAAATTTTCGTTCGGATTCATCAAACCCATCCTAATTTCATCAAACCCATCCTAATTTCTTCAAACCCATGCTAAATTGCTCAAACCTCAGGTAAATTTTCAAACCACATAAATTTTCGTTCGGTTTCATCAAACCCATCCTAATTTCGTCAAACCCATGCTAAATATGTCAAACCTCACATAAATTTTCAAACCACATAAATTTTCGTTCGGTTTCATCAAACCCATCCTAATTTCGTCAAACCCATGCTAAATATGTCAAACCTCACATAAATTTTCAAACCACATAAATTTTCGTTCGGTTTCATCAAACCCATCCTAATTTCTTCAAACCCATGCTAATTTGCTCAAACCTCAGATACATTTTCAAACCTCATAAATTTTCGTTCGGATTCATCAAACCCATCCTAATTTCGTCAAACCCATGCTAATTTTGTCAAACCTCACATAAATTTTCAAACCTCACATAAATTTTCGTTCGGTTTCATCAAACCCATCCTAATTTCTTCAAACCCATGCTAAATTGCTCAAACCTCACATAAATTTTCAAACCACATAAATTTTCGTTCGGTTTCATCAAACCCATCCTAATTTCATCAAACCCATCCTAATTTCTTCAAACCCATGCTAAATTGCTCAAACCTCAGGTAAATTTTCAAACCACATAAATTTTCGTTCGGTTTCATCAAACCCATCCTAATTTCGTCAAACCCATGCTAAATATGTCAAACCTCACATAAATTTTCAAACCTCACATAAATTTTCGTTCGGTTTCATCAAACCCATCCTAATTTCTTCAAACCCATGCTAAATTGCTCAAACCTCACATAAATTTTCAAACCACATAAATTTTCGTTCGGTTTCATCAAACCCATCCTAATTTCTTCAAACCCATGCTAATTTGCTCAAACCTCAGATAAATTTTCAAACCTCATAAATTTTCGTTCGGATTCATCAAACCCATCCTAATTTCATCAAACCCATCCTAATTTCTTCAAACCCATGCTAAATTGCTCAAACCTCAGGTAAATTTTCAAACCACATAAATTTTCGTTCGGTTTCATCAAACCCATCCTAATTTCGTCAAACCCATGCTAAATATGTCAAACCTCACATAAATTTTCAAACCACATAAATTTTCGTTCGGTTTCATCAAACCCATCCTAATTTCTTCAAACCCATGCTAATTTGCTCAAACCTCAGATAAATTTTCAAACCTCATAAATTTTCGTTCGGATTCATCAAACCCATCCTAATTTCGTCAAACCCATGCTAATTTTGTCAAACCTCACATAAATTTTCAAACCTCACATAAATTTTCGTTCGGTTTCATCAAACCCATCCTAATTTCTTCAAACCCATGCTAAATTGCTCAAACCTCACATAAATTTTCAAACCACATAAATTTTCGTTCGGTTTCATCAAACCCATCCTAATTTCATCAAACCCATCCTAATTTCTTCAAACCCATGCTAAATTGCTCAAACCTCAGGTAAATTTTCAAACCACATAAATTTTCGTTCGGTTTCATCAAACCCATCCTAATTTCGTCAAACCCATGCTAAATATGTCAAACCTCACATAAATTTTCAAACCTCACATAAATTTTCGTTCGGTTTCATCAAACCCATCCTAATTTCTTCAAACCCATGCTAAATTGCTCAAACCTCACATAAATTTTCAAACCACATAAATTTTCGTTCGGTTTCATCAAACCCATCCTAATTTCTTCAAACCCATGCTAATTTGCTCAAACCTCAGATAAATTTTCAAACCTCATAAATTTTCGTTCGGATTCATCAAACCCATCCTAATTTCATCAAACCCATCCTAATTTCTTCAAACCCATGCTAAATTGCTCAAACCTCACATAAATTTTCAAACCACATAAATTTTCGTTCGGTTTCATCAAACCCATCCTAATTTCATCAAACCCATCCTAATTTCTTCAAACCCATGCTAAATTGCTCAAACCTCAGGTAAATTTTCAAACCACATAAATTTTCGTTCGGTTTCATCAAACCCATCCTAATTTCGTCAAACCCATGCTAAATATGTCAAACCTCACATAAATTTTCGTTCGGTTTCATCAAACCCATCCTAATTTCTTCAAACCCATGCTAAATTGCTCAAACCTCACATAAATTTTCAAACCACATAAATTTTCGTTCGGTTTCATCAAACCCATCCTAATTTCATCAAACCCATCCTAATTTCTTCAAACCCATTCTAAATTGCTCAAACCTCAGGTAAATTTTCAAACCACATAAATTTTCGTTCGGTTTCATCAAACCCATCCTAATTTCGTCAAACCCATGCTAAATATGTCAAACCTCACATAAATTTTCAAACCTCACATAAATTTTCGTTCGGTTTCATCAAACCCATCCTAATTTCTTCAAACCCATGCTAAATTGCTCAAACCTCACATAAATTTTCAAACCACATAAATTTTCGTTCGGTTTCATCAAACCCATCCTAATTTCTTCAAACCCATGCTAATTTGCTCAAACCTCAGATAAATTTTCAAACCTCATAAATTTTCGTTCGGATTCATCAAACCCATCCTAATTTCATCAAACCCATCCTAATTTCTTCAAACCCATGCTAAATTGCTCAAACCTCAGGTAAATTTTCAAACCACATAAATTTTCGTTCGGTTTCATCAAACCCATCCTAATTTCGTCAAACCCATGCTAAATATGTCAAACCTCACATAAATTTTCAAACCACATAAATTTTCGTTCGGTTTCATCAAACCCATCCTAATTTCTTCAAACCCATGCTAATTTGCTCAAACCTCAGATAAATTTTCAAACCTCATAAATTTTCGTTCGGATTCATCAAACCCATCCTAATTTCGTCAAACCCATGCTAATTTTGTCAAACCTCACATAAATTTTCAAACCTCACATAAATTTTCGTTCGGTTTCATCAAACCCATCCTAATTTCTTCAAACCCATGCTAAATTGCTCAAACCTCACATAAATTTTCAAACCACATAAATTTTCGTTCGGTTTCATCAAACCCATCCTAATTTCATCAAACCCATCCTAATTTCTTCAAACCCATGCTAAATTGCTCAAACCTCAGGTAAATTTTCAAACCACATAAATTTTCGTTCGGTTTCATCAAACCCATCCTAATTTCGTCAAACCAATGCTAAATATGTCAAACCTCACATAAATTTTCAAACCTCACATAAATTTTGGTTCGGTTTCATCAAACCCATCCTAATTTCTTCAAACCCATGCTAAATTGCTCAAACCTCACATAAATTTTCAAACCACATAAATTTTCGTTCGGTTTCATCAAACCCATCCTAATTTCTTCAAACCCATGCTAATTTGCTCAAACCTCAGATAAATTTTCAAACCTCATAAATTTTCGTTCGGATTCATCAAACCCATCCTAATTTCATCAAACCCATCCTAATTTCTTCAAACCCATGCTAAATTGCTCAAACCTCAGGTAAATTTTCAAACCACATAAATTTTCGTTCGGTTTCATCAAACCCATCCTAATTTCGTCAAACCCATGCTAAATATGTCAAACCTCACATAAATTTTCGTTCGGTTTCATCAAACCCATCCTAATTTCTTCAAACCCATGCTAAATTGCTCAAACCTCACATAAATTTTCAAACCACATAAATTTTCGTTCGGTTTCATCAAACCCATCCTAATTTCATCAAACCCATCCTAATTTCTTCAAACCCATGCTAAATTGCTCAAACCTCAGGTAAATTTTCAAACCACATAAATTTTCGTTCGGTTTCATCAAACCCATCCTAATTTCGTCAAACCCATGCTAAATATGTCAAACCTCACATAAATTTTCGTTCGGTTTCATCAAACCCATCCTAATTTCTTCAAACCCATGCTAAATTGCTGAAACCTCACATAAATTTTCAAACCACATAAATTTTCGTTCGGTTTCATCAAACCCATCCTAATTTCATCAAACCCATCCTAATTTCATCAAACCCATGCTAAATTGCTCAAACCTCAGGTAAATTTTCAAACCACATAAATTTTCGTTCGGTTTCATCAAACCCATCCTAATTTCGTCAAACCCATGCTAAATATGTCAAACCTCACATAAATTTTCAAACCTCACATAAATTTTCGTTCGGTTTCATCAAACCCATCCTAATTTCTTCAAACCCATGCTAAATTGCTCAAACCTCACATAAATTTTCAAACCACATAAATTTTCGTTCGGTTTCATCAAACCCATCCTAATTTCATCAAACCCATCCTAATTTCTTCAAACCCATGCTAAATTGCTCAAACCTCAGGTAAATTTTCAAACCACATAAATTTTCGTTCGGTTTCATCAAACCCATCCTAATTTCGTCAAACCCATGCTAAATATGTCAAACCTCACATAAATTTTCGTTCGGTTTCATCAAACCCATCCTAATTTCTTCAAACCCATGCTAAATTGCTCAAACCTCACATAAATTTTCAAACCACATAAATTTTCGTTCGGTTTCATCAAACCCATCCTAATTTCATCAAACCCATCCTAATTTCTTCAAACCCATGCTAAATTGCTCAAACCTCAGGTAAATTTTCAAACCACATAAATTTTCGTTCGGTTTCATCAAACCCATCCTAATTTCGTCAAACCCATGCTAAATATGTCAAACCTCACATAAATTTTCGTTCGGTTTCATCAAACCCATCCTAATTTCTTCAAACCCATGCTAAATTGCTCAAACCTCACATAAATTTTCAAACCACATAAATTTTCGTTCGGTTTCATCAAACCCATCCTAATTTCATCAAACCCATCCTAATTTCTTCAAACCCATGCTAAATTGCTCAAACCTCAGGTAAATTTTCAAACCACATAAATTTTCGTTCGGTTTCATCAAACCCATCCTAATTTCGTCAAACCCATGCTAAATATGTCAAACCTCACATAAATTTTCAAACCTCACATAAATTTTCGTTCGGTTTCATCAAACCCATCCTAATTTCTTCAAACCCATGCTAAATTGCTCAAACCTCACATAAATTTTCAAACCACATAAATTTTCGTTCGGTTTCATCAAACCCATCCTAATTTCATCAAACCCATCCTAATTTCTTCAAACCCATGCTAAATTGCTCAAACCTCAGGTAAATTTTCAAACCACATAAATTTTCGTTCGGTTTCATCAAACCCATCCTAATTTCGTCAAACCCATGCTAAATATGTCAAACCTCACATAAATTTTCGTTCGGTTTCATCAAACCCATCCTAATTTCTTCAAACCCATGCTAAATTGCTCAAACCTCACATAAATTTTCAAACCACATAAATTTTCGTTCGGTTTCATCAAACCCATCCTAATTTCATCAAACCCATCCTAATTTCTTCAAACCCATGCTAAATTGCTCAAACCTCAGGTAAATTTTCAAACCACATAAATTTTCGTTCGGTTTCATCAAACCCATCCTAATTTCGTCAAACCCATGCTAAATATGTCAAACCTCACATAAATTTTCAAACCTCACATAAATTTTCGTTCGGTTTCATCAAACCCATCCTAATTTCTTCAAACCCATGCTAAATTGCTCAAACCTCACATAAATTTTCAAACCACATAAATTTTCGTTCGGTTTCATCAAACCCATCCTAATTTCATCAAACCCATCCTAATTTCTTCAAACCCATGCTAAATTGCTCAAACCTCAGGTAAATTTTCAAACCACATAAATTTTCGTTCGGTTTCATCAAACCCATCCTAATTTCGTCAAACCCATGCTAAATATGTCAAACCTCACATAAATTTTCAAACCACATAAATTTTCGTTCGGTTTCATCAAACCCATCCTAATTTCTTCAAACCCATGCTAATTTGCTCAAACCTCAGATAAATTTTCAAACCTCATAAATTTTCGTTCGGATTCATCAAACCCATCCTAATTTCGTCAAACCCATGCTAATTTTGTCAAACCTCACATAAATTTTCAAACCTCACATAAATTTTCGTTCGGTTTCATCAAACCCATCCTAATTTCTTCAAACCCATGCTAAATTGCTCAAACCTCACATAAATTTTCAAACCACATAAATTTTCGTTCGGTTTCATCAAACCCATCCTAATTTCTTCAAACCCATGCTAATTTGCTCAAACCTCAGATAAATTTTCAAACCTCATAAATTTTCGTTCGGATTCATCAAACCCATCCTAATTTCATCAAACCCATCCTAATTTCTTCAAACCCATGCTAAATTGCTCAAACCTCACATAAATTTTCAAACCACATAAATTTTCGTTCGGTTTCATCAAACCCATCCTAATTTCATCAAACCCATCCTAATTTCTTCAAACCCATGCTAAATTGCTCAAACCTCAGGTAAATTTTCAAACCACATAAATTTTCGTTCGGTTTCATCAAACCCATCCTAATTTCGTCAAACCCATGCTAAATATGTCAAACCTCACATAAATTTTCGTTCGGTTTCATCAAACCCATCCTAATTTCTTCAAACCCATGCTAAATTGCTCAAACCTCACATAAATTTTCAAACCACATAAATTTTCGTTCGGTTTCATCAAACCCATCCTAATTTCATCAAACCCATCCTAATTTCTTCAAACCCATGCTAAATTGCTCAAACCTCAGGTAAATTTTCAAACCACATAAATTTTCGTTCGGTTTCATTAAACCCATCCTAATTTCGTCAAACCCATGCTAAATATGTCAAACCTCACACAAATTTTCAAACCTCACATAAATTTTCGTTCGGTTTCATCAAACCCATCCTAATTTCTTCAAACCCATGCTAAATTGCTCAAACCTCACATAAATTTTCAAACCACATAAATTTTCGTTCGGTTTCATCAAACCCATCCTAATTTCTTCAAACCCATGCTAATTTGCTCAAACCTCAGATAAATTTTCAAACCTCATAAATTTTCGTTCGGATTCATCAAACCCATCCTAATTTCATCAAACCCATCCTAATTTCTTCAAACCCATGCTAAATTGCTCAAACCTCACATAAATTTTCAAACCACATAAATTTTCGTTCGGTTTCATCAAACCCATCCTAATTTCATCAAACCCATCCTAATTTCTTCAAACCCATGCTAAATTGCTCAAACCTCAGGTAAATTTTCAAACCACATAAATTTTCGTTCGGTTTCATCAAACCCATCCTAATTTCGTCAAACCCATGCTAAATATGTCAAACCTCACATAAATTTTCAAACCTCACATAAATTTTCGTTCGGTTTCATCAAACCCATCCTAATTTCTTCAAACCCATGCTAAATTGCTCAAACCTCACATAAATTTTCAAACCACATAAATTTTCGTTCGGTTTCATCAAACCCATCCTAATTTCTTAAAACCCATGCTAATTTGCTCAAACCTCAGATAAATTTTCAAACCTCATAAATTTTCGTTCGGATTCATCAAACCCATCCTAATTTCATCAAACCCATCCTAATTTCTTCAAACCCATGCTAATTTGCTCAAACCTCAGATAAATTTTCAAACCTCATAAATTTTCGTTCGGATTCATCAAACCCATCCTAATTTCGTCAAACCCATGCTAATTTTGTCAAACCTCACATAAATTTTCAAACCTCACATAAATTTTCGTTCGGTTTCATCAAACCCATCCTAATTTCTTCAAACCCATGCTAAATTGCTCAAACCTCACATAAATTTTCAAACCACATAAATTTTCGTTCGGTTTCGTCAAACCCATCCTAATTTCATCAAACCCATCCTAATTTCTTCAAACCCATGCTAAATTGCTCAAACCTCAGGTAAATTTTCAAACCACATAAATTTTCGTTCGATTTCATCAAACCCATCCTAATTTCGTCAAACCCATGCTAAATATGTCAAACCTCGCATAAATTTTCAAACCTCACATAAATTTTCGTTCGGTTTCATCAAACCCATCCTAATTTCTTCAAACCCATGCTAAATTGCTCAAACCTCACATAAATTTTCAAACCACATAAATTTTCGTTCGGTTTCATCAAACCCATCCTAATTTCTTCAAACCCATGCTAATTTGCTCAAACCTCAGATAAATTTTCAAACCTCATAAATTTTCGTTCGGATTCATCAAACCCATCCTAATTTCATCAAACCCATCCTAATTTCTTCAAACCCATGCTAAATTGCTCAAACCTCACATAAATTTTCAAACCACATAAATTTTCGTTCGGTTTCATCAAACCCATCCTAATTTCATCAAACCCATCCTAATTTCTTCAAACCCATGCTAAATTGCTCAAACCTCAGGTAAATTTTCAAACCACATAAATTTTCGTTCGGTTTCATCAAACCCATCCTAATTTCGTCAAACCCATGCTAAATATGTCAAACCTCACATAAATTTTCGTTCGGTTTCATCAAACTTATCCTAATTTCTTCAAACCCATGCTAAATTGCTCAAACCTCACATAAATTTTCAAACCACATAAATTTTCGTTCGGTTTCATCAAACCCATCCTAATTTCTTCAAACCCATGCTAAATTGCTCAAACCTCAGGTAAATTTTCAAACCACATAAATTTTCGTTCGGTTTCATCAAACCCATCCTAATTTCGTCAAACCCATGCTAAATATGTCAAACCTCACATAAATTTTCAAACCTCACATAAATTTTCGTTCGGTTTCATCAAACCCATCCTAATTTCTTCAAACCCATGCTAAATTGCTCAAACCTCACATAAATTTTCAAACCACATAAATTTTCGTTCGGTTTCATCAAACCCATCCTAATTTCATCAAACCCATCCTAATTTCTTCAAACCCATGCTAAATTGCTCAAACCTCAGGTAAATTTTCAAACCACATAAATTTTCGTTCGGTTTCATCAAACCCATCCTAATTTCGTCAAACCCATGCTAAATATGTCAAACCTCACATAAATTTTCATACCTCACATAAATTTTCGTTCGGTTTCATCAAACCCATCCTAATTTCTTCAAACCCATGCTAAATTGCTCAAACCTCACATAAATTTTCAAACCACATAAATTTTCGTTCGGTTTCATCAAACCCATCCTAATTTCATCAAACCCATCCTAATTTCTTCAAACCCATGCTAAATTGCTCAAACCTCAGGTAAATTTTCAAACCACATAAATTTTCGTTCGGTTTCATCAAACCCATCCTAATTTCGTCAAACCCATGCTAAATATGTCAAACCTCACATAAATTTTCGTTCGGTTTCATCAAACCCATCCTAATTTCTTCAAACCCATGCTAAATTGCTCAAACCTCACATAAATTTTCAAACCACATAAATTTTCGTTCGGTTTCATCAAACCCATCCTAATTTCATCAAACCCATCCTAATTTCTTCAAACCCATGCTAAATTGCTCAAACCTCAGGTAAATTTTCAAACCACATAAATTTTCGTTCGGTTTCATCAAACCCATCCTAATTTCGTCAAACCCATGCTAAATATGTCAAACCTCACATAAATTTTCAAACCTCACATAAATTTTCGTTCGGTTTCATCAAACCCATCCTAATTTCTTCAAACCCATGCTAAATTGCTCAAACCTCACATAAATTTTCAAACCACATAAATTTTCGTTCGGTTTCATCAAACCCATCCTAATTTCTTCAAACCCATGCTAATTTGCTCAAACCTCAGATAAATTTTCAAACCTCATAAATTTTCGTTCGGATTCATCAAACCCATCCTAATTTCATCAAACCCATCCTAATTTCTTCAAACCCATGCTAAATTGCTCAAACCTCAGGTAAATTTTCAAACCACATAAATTTTCGTTCGGTTTCATCAAACCCATCCTAATTTCGTCAAACCCATGCTAAATATGTCAAACATCACATAAATTTTCAAACCACATAAATTTTCGTTCGGTTTCATCAAACCCATCCTAATTTCGTCAAACCCATGCTAAATATGTCAAACCTCACATAAATTTTCAAACCACATAAATTTTAGTTCGGTTTCATCAAACCCATCCTAATTTCTTCAAACCCATGCTAATTTGCTCAAACCTCAGATAAATTTTCAAACCTCATAAATTTTCGTTCGGATTCATCAAACCCATCCTAATTTCGTCAAACCCATGCTAATTTTGTCAAACCTCACATAAATTTTCAAACCTCACATAAATTTTCGTTCGGTTTCTTCAAACCCATCCTAATTTCTTCAAACCCATGCTAAATTGCTCAAACCTCACATAAATTTTCAAACCACATAAATTTTCGTTCGGTTTCATCAAACCCATCCTAATTTCATCAAACCCATCCTAATTTCTTCAAACCCATGCTAAATTGCTCAAACCTCAGGTAAATTTTCAAACCACATAAATTTTCGTTCGGTTTCATCAAACCCATCCTAATTTCGTCAAACCCATGCTAAATATGTCAAACCTCACATAAATTTTCAAACCTCACATAAATTTTCGTTCGGTTTCATCAAACCCATCCTAATTTCTTCAAACCCATGCTAAATTGCTCAAACCTCACATAAATTTTCAAACCACATAAATTTTCGTTCGGTTTCATCAAACCCATCCTAATTTCATCAAACCCATCCTAATTTCTTCAAACCCATGCTAAATTGCTCAAACCTCAGGTAAATTTTCAAACCACATAAATTTTCGTTCGGTTTCATCAAACCCATCCTAATTTCGTCAAACCCATGCTAAATATGTCAAACCTCACATAAATTTTCAAACCTCACATAAATTTTCGTTCGGTTTCATCAAACCCATCCTAATTTCTTCAAACCCATGCTAAATTGCTCAAACCTCACATAAATTTTCAAACCACATAAATTTTCGTTCGGTTTCATCAAACCCATCCTAATTTCATCAAACCCATCCTAATTTCTTCAAACCCATGCTAAATTGCTCAAACCTCAGGTAAATTTTCAAACCACATAAATTTTCGTTCGGTTTCATCAAACCCATCCTAATTTCGTCAAACCCATGCTAAATATGTCAAACCTCACATAAATTTTCGTTCGGTTTCATCAAACCCATCCTAATTTCTTCAAACCCATGCTAAATTGCTCAAACCTCACATAAATTTTCAAACCACATACATTTTCGTTCGGTTTCATCAAACCCATCCTAATTTCATCAAACCCATCCTAATTTCTTCAAACCCATGCTAAATTGCTCAAACCTCAGGTAAATTTTCAAACCACATAAATTTTCGTTCGGTTTCATCAAACCCATCCTAATTTCGTCAAACCCATGCTAAATATGTCAAACCTCACATAAATTTTCAAACCTCACATAAATTTTCGTTCGGTTTCATCAAACCCATCCTAATTTCTTCAAACCCATGCTAAATTGCTCAAACCTCACATAAATTTTCAAACCACATAAATTTTCGTTCGGTTTCATCAAACCCATCCTAATTTCTTCAAACCCATGCTAAATTGCTCAAACCTCAGGTAAATTTTCAAACCACATAAATTTTCGTTCGGTTTCATCAAACCCATCCTAATTTCGTCAAACCCATGCTAAATATGTCAAACCTCACATAAATTTTCAAACCTCACATAAATTTTCGTTCGGTTTCATCAAACCCATCCTAATTTCTTCAAACCCATGCTAAATTGCTCAAACCTCACATAAATTTTCAAACCACATAAATTTTCGTTCGGTTTCATCAAACCCATCCTAATTTCTTCAAACCCATGCTAATTTGCTCAAACCTCAGATAAATTTTCAAACCTCATAAATTTTCGTTCGGATTCATCAAACCCATCCTAATTTCATCAAACCCATCCTAATTTCTTCAAACCCATGCTAAATTGCTCAAACCTCACATAAATTTTCAAACCACATAAATTTTCGTTCGGTTTCATCAAACCCATCCTAATTTCATCAAACCCATCCTAATTTCTTCAAACCCATGCTAAATTGCTCAAACCTCAGGTAAATTTTCAAACCACATAAATTTTCGTTCGGTTTCATCAAACCCATCCTAATTTCGTCAAACCCATGCTAAATATGTCAAACCTCACATAAATTTTCAAACCTCACATAAATTTTCGTTCGGTTTCATCAAACCCATCCTAATTTCTTCAAACCCATGCTAAATTGCTCAAACCTCACATAAATTTTCAAACCACATAAATTTTCGTTCGGTTTCATCAAACCCATCCTAATTTCTTCAAACCCATGCTAATTTGCTCAAACCTCAGATAAATTTTCAAACCTCATAAATTTTCGTTCGGATTCATCAAACCCATCCTAATTTCATCAAACCCATCCTAATTTCTTCAAACCCATGCTAAATTGCTCAAACCTCAGGTAAATTTTCAAACCACATAAATTTTCGTTCGGTTTCATCAAACCCATCCTAATTTCGTCAAACCCATGCTAAATATGTCAAACATCACATAAATTTTCAAACCACATAAATTTTCGTTCGGTTTCATCAAACCCATCCTAATTTCGTCAAACCCATGCTAAATATGTCAAACCTCACATAAATTTTCAAACCACATAAATTTTAGTTCGGTTTCATCAAACCCATCCTAATTTCTTCAAACCCATGCTAATTTGCTCAAACCTCAGATAAATTTTCAAACCTCATAAATTTTCGTTCGGATTCATCAAACCCATCCTAATTTCGTCAAACCCATGCTAATTTTGTCAAACCTCACATAAATTTTCAAACCTCACATAAATTTTCGTTCGGTTTCATCAAACCCATCCTAATTTCTTCAAACCCATGCTAAATTGCTCAAACCTCACATAAATTTTCAAACCACATAAATTTTCGTTCGGTTTCATCAAACCCATCCTAATTTCATCAAACCCATCCTAATTTCTTCAAACCCATGCTAAATTGCTCAAACCTCAGGTAAATTTTCAAACCACATAAATTTTCGTTCGGTTTCATCAAACCCATCCTAATTTCGTCAAACCCATGCTAAATATGTCAAACCTCACATAAATTTTCAAACCTCACATAAATTTTCGTTCGGTTTCATCAAACCCATCCTAATTTCTTCAAACCCATGCTAAATTGCTCAAACCTCACATAAATTTTCAAACCACATAAATTTTCGTTCGGTTTCATCAAACCCATCCTAATTTCATCAAACCCATCCTAATTTCTTCAAACCCATGCTAAATTGCTCAAACCTCAGGTAAATTTTCAAACCACATAAATTTTCGTTCGGTTTCATCAAACCCATCCTAATTTCGTCAAACCCATGCTAAATATGTCAAACCTCACATAAATTTTCAAACCTCACATAAATTTTCGTTCGGTTTCATCAAACCCATCCTAATTTCTTCAAACCCATGCTAAATTGCTCAAACCTCACATAAATTTTCAAACCACATAAATTTTCGTTCGGTTTCATCAAACCCATCCTAATTTCATCAAACCCATCCTAATTTCTTCAAACCCATGCTAAATTGCTCAAACCTCAGGTAAATTTTCAAACCACATAAATTTTCGTTCGGTTTCATCAAACCCATCCTAATTTCGTCAAACCCATGCTAAATATGTCAAACCTCACATAAATTTTCGTTCGGTTTCATCAAACCCATCCTAATTTCTTCAAACCCATGCTAAATTGCTCAAACCTCACATAAATTTTCAAACCACATAAATTTTCGTTCGGTTTCATCAAACCCATCCTAATTTCATCAAACCCATCCTAATTTCTTCAAACCCATGCTAAATTGCTCAAACCTCAGGTAAATTTTCAAACCACATAAATTTTCGTTCGGTTTCATCAAACCCATCCTAATTTCGTCAAACCCATGCTAAATATGTCAAACCTCACATAAATTTTCAAACCTCACATAAATTTTCGTTCGGTTTCATCAAACCCATCCTAATTTCTTCAAACCCATGCTAAATTGCTCAAACCTCACATAAATTTTCAAACCACATAAATTTTCGTTCGGTTTCATCAAACCCATCCTAATTTCATCAAACCCATCCTAATTTCTTCAAACCCATGCTAAATTGCTCAAACCTCAGGTAAATTTTCAAACCACATAAATTTTCGTTCGGTTTCATCAAACCCATCCTAATTTCGTCAAACCCATGCTAAATATGTCAAACCTCACATAAATTTTCAAACCTCACATAAATTTTCGTTCGGTTTCATCAAACCCATCCTAATTTCTTCAAACCCATGCTAAATTGCTCAAACCTCACATAAATTTTCAAACCACATAAATTTTCGTTCGGTTTCATCAAACCCATCCTAATTTCATCAAACCCATCCTAATTTCTTCAAACCCATGCTAAATTGCTCAAACCTCAGGTAAATTTTCAAACCACATAAATTTTCGTTCGGTTTCATCAAACCCATCCTAATTTCGTCAAACCCATGCTAAATATGTCAAACCTCACATAAATTTTCAAACCTCACATAAATTTTCGTTCGGTTTCATCAAACCCATCCTAATTTCTTCAAACCCATGCTAAATTGCTCAAACCTCACATAAATTTTCAAACCACATAAATTTTCGTTCGGTTTCATCAAACCCATCCTAATTTCTTCAAACCCATGCTAATTTGCTCAAACCTCAGATAAATTTTCAAACCTCATAAATTTTCGTTCGGATTCATCAAACCCATCCTAATTTCATCAAACCCATCCTAATTTCTTCAAACCCATGCTAAATTGCTCAAACCTCAGGTAAATTTTCAAACCACATAAATTTTCGTTCGGTTTCATCAAACCCATCCTAATTTCGTCAAACCCATGCTAAATATGTCAAACCTCACATAAATTTTCAAACCACATAAATTTTCGTTCGGTTTCATCAAACCCATCCTAATTTCGTCAAACCCATGCTAAATACGTCAAACCTCACATAAATTTTCAAACCACATAAATTTTAGTTCGGTTTCATCAAACCCATCCTAATTTCTTCAAACCCATGCTAATTTGCTCAAACCTCAGATAAATTTTCAAACCTCATAAATTTTCGTTCGGATTCATCAAACCCATCCTAATTTCGTCAAACCCATGCTAATTTTGTCAAACCTCACATAAATTTTCAAACCTCACATAAATTTTCGTTCGGTTTCATCAAACCCATCCTAATTTCTTCAAACCCATGCTAAATTGCTCAAACCTCACATAAATTTTCAAACCACATAAATTTTCGTTCGGTTTCATCAAACCCATCCTAATTTCATCAAACCCATCCTAATTTCTTCAAACCCATGCTAAATTGCTCAAACCTCAGGTAAATTTTCAAACCACATACATTTTCGTTCGGTTTCATCAAACCCATCCTAATTTCGTCAAACCCATGCTAAATATGTCAAACCTCACATAAATTTTCAAACCTCACATAAATTTTCGTTCGGTTTCATCAAACCCATCCTAATTTCTTCAAACCCATGCTAAATTGCTCAAACCTCACATAAATTTTCAAACCACATAAATTTTCGTTCGGTTTCATCAAACCCATCCTAATTTCATCAAACCCATCCTAATTTCTTCAAACCCATGCTAAATTGCTCAAACCTCAGGTAAATTTTCAAACCACATAAATTTTCGTTCGGTTTCATCAAACCCATCCTAATTTCGTCAAACCCATGCTAAATATGTCAAACCTCACATAAATTTTCAAACCTCACATAAATTTTCGTTCGGTTTCATCAAACCCATCCTAATTTCTTCAAACCCATGCTAAATTGCTCAAACCTCACATAAATTTTCAAACCACATAAATTTTCGTTCGGTTTCATCAAACCCATCCTAATTTCATCAAACCCATCCTAATTTCTTCAAACCCATGCTAAATTGCTCAAACCTCAGGTAAATTTTCAAACCACATAAATTTTCGTTCGGTTTCATCAAACCCATCCTAATTTCGTCAAACCCATGCTAAATATGTCAAACCTCACATAAATTTTCGTTCGGTTTCATCAAACCCATCCTAATTTCTTCAAACCCATGCTAAATTGCTCAAACCTCACATAAATTTTCAAACCACATAAATTTTCGTTCGGTTTCATCAAACCCATCCTAATTTCATCAAACCCATCCTAATTTCTTCAAACCCATGCTAAATTGCTCAAACCTCAGGTAAATTTTCAAACCACATAAATTTTCGTTCAGTTTCATCAAACCCATCCTAATTTCGTCAAACCCATGCTAAATATGTCAAACCTCACATAAATTTTCAAACCTCACATAAATTTTCGTTCGGTTTCATCAAACCCATCCTAATTTCTTCAAACCCATGCTAAATTGCTCAAACCTCACATAAATTTTCAAACCACATAAATTTTCGTTCGGTTTCATCAAACCCATCCTAATTTCATCAAACCCATCCTAATTTCTTCAAACCCATGCTAAATTGCTCAAACCTCAGGTAAATTTTCAAACCACATAAATTTTCGTTCGGTTTCATCAAACCCATCCTAATTTCGTCAAACCCATGCTAAATATGTCAAACCTCACATAAATTTTCGTTCGGTTTCATCAAACCCATCCTAATTTCTTCAAACCCATGCTAAATTGCTCAAACCTCACATAAATTTTCAAACCACATAAATTTTCGTTCGGTTTCATCAAACCCATCCTAATTTCATCAAACCCATCCTAATTTCTTCAAACCCATGCTAAATTGCTCAAACCTCAGGTAAATTTTCAAACCACATAAATTTTCGTTCGGTTTCATCAAACCCATCCTAATTTCGTCAAACCCATGCTAAATATGTCAAACCTCACATAAATTTTCAAACCTCACATAAATTTTCGTTCGGTTTCATCAAACCCATCCTAATTTCTTCAAACCCATGCTAAATTGCTCAAACCTCACATAAATTTTCAAACCACATAAATTTTCGTTCGGTTTCATCAAACCCATCCTAATTTCTTCAAACCCATGCTAATTTGCTCAAACCTCAGATAAATTTTCAAACCTCATAAATTTTCGTTCGGATTCATCAAACCCATCCTAATTTCATCAAACCCATCCTAATTTCTTCAAACCCATGCTAAATTGCTCAAACCTCAGGTAAATTTTCAAACCACATAAATTTTCGTTCGGTTTCATCAAACCCATCCTAATTTCGTCAAACCCATGCTAAATATGTCAAACCTCACATAAATTTTCAAACCACATAAATTTTCGTTCGGTTTCATCAAACCCATCCTAATTTCTTCAAACCCATGCTAATTTGCTCAAACCTCAGATAAATTTTCAAACCTCATAAATTTTCGTTCGGATTCATCAAACCCATCCTAATTTCGTCAAACCCATGCTAATTTTGTCAAACCTCACATAAATTTTCAAACCTCACATAAATTTTTGTTCGGTTTCATCAAACCCATCCTAATTTCTTCAAACCCATGCTAAATTGCTCAAACCTCACATAAATTTTCAAACCACATAAATTTTCGTTCGGTTTCATCAAACCCATCCTAATTTCATCAAACCCATCCTAATTTCTTCAAACCCATGCTAAATTGCTCAAACCTCAGGTAAATTTTCAAACCACATAAATTTTCGTTCGGTTTCATCAAACCCATCCTAATTTCGTCAAACCCATGCTAAATATGTCAAACCTCACATAAATTTTCAAACCTCACATAAATTTTCGTTCGGTTTCATCAAACCCATCCTAATTTCTTCAAACCCATGCTAAATTGCTCAAACCTCACATAAATTTTCAAACCACATAAATTTTCGTTCGGTTTCATCAAACCCATCCTAATTTCTTCAAACCCATGCTAATTTGCTCAAACCTCAGATAAATTTTCAAACCTCATAAATTTTCGTTCGGATTCATCAAACCCATCCTAATTTCATCAAACCCATCCTAATTTCTTCAAACCCATGCTAAATTGCTCAAACCTCAGGTAAATTTTCAAACCACATAAATTTTCGTTCGGTTTCATCAAACCCATCCTAATTTCGTCAAACCCATGCTAAATATGTCAAACCTCACATAAATTTTCAAACCACATAAATTTTCGTTCGGTTTCATCAAACCCATCCTAATTTCTTCAAACCCATGCTAATTTGCTCAGACCTCAGATAAATTTTCAAACCTCATAAATTTTCGTTCGGATTCATCAAACCCATCCTAATTTCATCAAACCCATCCTAATTTCTTCAAACCCATGCTAAATTGCTCAAACCTCAGGTAAATTTTCAAACCACATAAATTTTCGTTCGGTTTCATCAAACCCATCCTAATTTCGTCAAACCCATGCTAAATATGTCAAACCTCACATAAATTTTCAAACCACATAAATTTTCGTTCGGTTTCATCAAACCCATCCTAATTTCGTCAAACCCATGCTAAATATGTCAAACCTCACATAAATTTTCAAACCACATAAATTTTAGTTCGGTTTCATCAAACCCATCCTAATTTCTTCAAACCCATGCTAAATTGCTCAAACCTCAGGTAAATTTTCAAACCACATAAATTTTCGTTCGGTTTCATCAAACCCATCCTAATTTCGTCAAACCCATGCTAAATATGTCAAACCTCACATAAATTTTCAAACCTCACATAAATTTTCGTTCGGTTTCATCAAACCCATCCTAATTTCTTCAAACCCATGCTAAATTGCTCAAACCTCACATAAATTTTCAAACCACATAAATTTTCGTTCGGTTTCATCAAACCCATCCTAATTTCATCAAACCCATCCTAATTTCTTCAAACCCATGCTAAATTGCTCAAACCTCAGGTAAATTTTCAAACCACATAAATTTTCGTTCGGTTTCATCAAACCCATCCTAATTTCGTCAAACCCATGCTAAATATGTCAAACCTCACATAAATTTTCAAACCTCACATAAATTTTCGTTCGGTTTCATCAAACCCATCCTAATTTCTTCAAACCCATGCTAAATTGCTCAAACCTCACATAAATTTTCAAACCACATAAATTTTCGTTCGGTTTCATCAAACCCATCCTAATTTCTTCAAACCCATGCTAATTTGCTCAAACCTCAGATAAATTTTCAAACCTCATAAATTTTCGTTCGGATTCATCAAACCCATCCTAATTTCATCAAACCCATCCTAATTTCTTCAAACCCATGCTAAATTGCTCAAACCTCAGGTAAATTTTCAAACCACATAAATTTTCGTTCGGTTTCATCAAACCCATCCTAATTTCGTCAAACCCATGCTAAATATGTCAAACCTCACATAAATTTTCGTTCGGTTTCATCAAACCCATCCTAATTTCTTCAAACCCATGCTAAATTGCTCAAACCTCACATAAATTTTCAAACCACATAAATTTTCGTTCGGTTTCATCAAACCCATCCTAATTTCATCAAACCCATCCTAATTTCTTCAAACCCATGCTAAATTGCTCAAACCTCAGGTAAATTTTCAAACCACATAAATTTTCGTTCGGTTTCATCAAACCCATCCTAATTTCGTCAAACCCATGCTAAATATGTCAAACCTCACATAAATTTTCAAACCTCACATAAATTTTCGTTCGGTTTCATCAAACCCATCCTAATTTCTTCAAACCCATGCTAAATTGCTCAAACCTCACATAAATTTTCAAACCACATAAATTTTCGTTCGGTTTCATCAAACCCATCCTAATTTCATCAAACCCATCCTAATTTCTTCAAACCCATGCTAAATTGCTCAAACCTCAGGTAAATTTTCAAACCACATAAATTTTCGTTCGGTTTCATCAAACCCATCCTAATTTCGTCAAACCCATGCTAAATATGTCAAACCTCACATAAATTTTCGTTCGGTTTCATCAAACCCATCCTAATTTCTTCAAACCCATGCTAAATTGCTCAAACCTCACATAAATTTTCAAACCACATAAATTTTCGTTCGGTTTCATCAAACCCATCCTAATTTCTTCAAACCCATGCTAAATTGCTCAAACCTCAGGTAAATTTTCAAACCACATAAATTTTCGTTCGGTTTCATCAAACCCATCCTAATTTCGTCAAACCCATGCTAAATATGTCAAACCTCACATAAATTTTCAAACCTCACATAAATTTTCGTTCGGTTTCATCAAACCCATCCTAATTTCTTCAAACCCATGCTAAATTGCTCAAACCTCACATAAATTTTCAAACCACATAAATTTTCGTTCGGTTTCATCAAACCCATCCTAATTTCTTCAAACCCATGCTAATTTGCTCAAACCTCAGATAAATTTTCAAACCTCATAAATTTTCGTTCGGATTCATCAAACCCATCCTAATTTCATCAAACCCATCCTAATTTCTTCAAACCCATGCTAAATTGCTCAAACCTCAGGTAAATTTTCAAACCACATAAATTTTCGTTCGGTTTCATCAAACCCATCCTAATTTCGTCAAACCCATGCTAAATATGTCAAACCTCACATAAATTTTCAAACCACATAAATTTTCGTTCGGTTTCATCAAACCCATCCTAATTTCTTCAAACCCATGCTAATTTGCTCAAACCTCAGATAAATTTTCAAACCTCATAAATTTTCGTTCGGATTCATCAAACCCATCCTAATTTCGTCAAACCCATGCTAATTTTGTCAAACCTCACATAAATTTTCAAACCTCACATAAATTTTCGTTCGGTTTCATCAAACCCATCCTAATTTCTTCAAACCCATGCTAAATTGCTCAAACCTCACATAAATTTTCAAACCACATAAATTTTCGTTCGGTTTCATCAAACCCATCCTAATTTCATCAAACCCATCCTAATTTCTTCAAACCCATGCTAAATTGCTCAAACCTCAGGTAAATTTTCAAACCACATAAATTTTCGTTCGGTTTCATCAAACCCATCCTAATTTCGTCAAACCCATGCTAAATATGTCAAACCTCACATAAATTTTCAAACCTCACATAAATTTTCGTTCGGTTTCATCAAACCCATCCTAATTTCTTCAAACCCATGCTAAATTGCTCAAACCTCACATAAATTTTCAAACCACATAAATTTTCGTTCGGTTTCATCAAACCCATCCTAATTTCTTCAAACCCATGCTAATTTGCTCAAACCTCAGATAAATTTTCAAACCTCATAAATTTTCGTTCGGATTCATCAAACCCATCCTAATTTCATCAAACCCATCCTAATTTCTTCAAACCCATGCTAAATTGCTCAAACCTCAGGTAAATTTTCAAACCACATAAATTTTCGTTCGGTTTCATCAAACCCATCCTAATTTCGTCAAACCCATGCTAAATATGTCAAACCTCACATAAATTTTCAAACCACATAAATTTTCGTTCGGTTTCATCAAACCCATCCTAATTTCTTCAAACCCATGCTAATTTGCTCAAACCTCAGATAAATTTTCAAACCTCATAAATTTTCGTTCGGATTCATCAAACCCATCCTAATTTCGTCAAACCCATGCTAATTTTGTCAAACCTCACATAAATTTTCGTTCGGTTTCATCAAACCCATCCTAATTTCTTCAAACCCATGCTAAATTGCTCAAACCTCACATAAATTTTCAAACCACATAAATTTTCGTTCGGTTTCATCAAACCCATCCTAATTTCATCAAACCCATCCTAATTTCTTCAAACCCATGCTAAATTGCTCAAACCTCAGGTAAATTTTCAAACCACATAAATTTTCGTTCGGTTTCATCAAACCCATCCTAATTTCGTCAAACCCATGCTAAATATGTCAAACCTCACATAAATTTTCGTTCGGTTTCATCAAACCCATCCTAATTTCTTCAAACCCATGCTAAATTGCTCAAACCTCACATAAATTTTCAAACCACATAAATTTTCGTTCGGTTTCATCAAACCCATCCTAATTTCATCAAACCCATCCTAATTTCTTCAAACCCATGCTAAATTGCTCAAACCTCAGGTAAATTTTCAAACCACATAAATTTTCGTTCGGTTTCATCAAACCCATCCTAATTTCGTCAAACCCATGCTAAATATGTCAAACCTCACATAAATTTTCAAACCTCACATAAATTTTCGTTCGGTTTCATCAAACCCATCCTAATTTCTTCAAACCCATGCTAAATTGCTCAAACCTCACATAAATTTTCAAACCACATAAATTTTCGTTCGGTTTCATCAAACCCATCCTAATTTCTTCAAACCCATGCTAATTTGCTCAAACCTCAGATAAATTTTCAAACCTCATAAATTTTCGTTCGGATTCATCAAACCCATCCTAATTTCATCAAACCCATCCTAATTTCTTCAAACCCATGCTAAATTGCTCAAACCTCAGGTAAATTTTCAAACCACATAAATTTTCGTTCTGTTTCATCAAACCCATCCTAATTTCGTCAAACCCATGCTAAATATGTCAAACCTCACATAAATTTTCAAACCACATAAATTTTCGTTCGGTTTCATCAAACCCATCCTAATTTCTTCAAACCCATGCTAATTTGCTCAAACCTCAGATAAATTTTCAAACCTCATAAATTTTCGTTCGGATTCATCAAACCCATCCTAATTTCGTCAAACCCATGCTAATTTTGTCAAACCTCACATAAATTTTCAAACCTCACATACATTTTCGTTCGGTTTCATCAAACCCATCCTAATTTCTTCAAACCCATGCTAAATTGCTCAAACCTCACATAAATTTTCAAACCACATAAATTTTCGTTCGGTTTCATCAAACCCATCCTAATTTCATCAAACCCATCCTAATTTCTTCAAACCCATGCTAAATTGCTCAAACCTCAGGTAAATTTTCAAACCACATAAATTTTCGTTCGGTTTCATCAAACCCATCCTAATTTCGTCAAACCCATGCTAAATATGTCAAACCTCACATAAATTTTCAAACCTCACATAAATTTTCGTTCGGTTTCATCAAACCCATCCTAATTTCTTCAAACCCATGCTAAATTGCTCAAACCTCACATAAATTTTCAAACCACATAAATTTTCGTTCGGTTTCATCAAACCCATCCTAATTTCTTCAAACCCATGCTAATTTGCTCAAACCTCAGATAAATTTTCAAACCTCATAAATTTTCGTTCGGATTCATCAAACCCATCCTAATTTCATCAAACCCATCCTAATTTCTTCAAACCCATGCTAAATTGCTCAAACCTCAGGTAAATTTTCAAACCACATAAATTTTCGTTCGGTTTCATCAAACCCATCCTAATTTCGTCAAACCCATGCTAAATATGTCAAACCTCACATAAATTTTCAAACCACATAAATTTTCGTTCGGTTTCATCAAACCCATCCTAATTTCTTCAAACCCATGCTAATTTGCTCAAACCTCAGATAAATTTTCAAACCTCATAAATTTTCGTTCGGATTCATCAAACCCATCCTAATTTCGTCAAACCCATGCTAATTTTGTCAAACCTCACATAAATTTTCAAACCTCACATAAATTTTCGTTCGGTTTCATCAAACCCATCCTAATTTCTTCAAACCCATGCTAAATTGCTCAAACCTCACATAAATTTTCAAACCACATAAATTTTCGTTCGGTTTCATCAAACCCATCCTAATTTCATCAAACCCATCCTAATTTCTTCAAACCCATGCTAAATTGCTCAAACCTCAGGTAAATTTTCAAACCACATAAATTTTCGTTCGGTTTCATCAAACCCATCCTAATTTCGTCAAACCCATGCTAAATATGTCAAACCTCACATAAATTTTCAAACCTCACATAAATTTTCGTTCGGTTTCATCAAACCCATCCTAATTTCTTCAAACCCATGCTAAATTGCTCAAACCTCACATAAATTTTCAAACCACATAAATTTTCGTTCGGTTTCATCAAACCCATCCTAATTTCTTCAAACCCATGCTAATTTGCTCAAACCTCAGATAAATTTTCAAACCTCATAAATTTTCGTTCGGATTCATCAAACCCATCCTAATTTCATCAAACCCATCCTAATTTCTTCAAACCCATGCTAAATTGCTCAAACCTCACATAAATTTTCAAACCACATAAATTTTCGTTCGGTTTCATCAAACCCATCCTAATTTCATCAAACCCATCCTAATTTCTTCAAACCCATGCTAAATTGCTCAAACCTCAGGTAAATTTTCAAACCACATAAATTTTCGTTCGGTTTCATCAAACCCATCCTAATTTCGTCAAACCCATGCTAAATATGTCAAACCTCACATAAATTTTCGTTCGGTTTCATCAAACCCATCCTAATTTCTTCAAACCCATGCTAAATTGCTCAAACCTCACATAAATTTTCAAACCACATAAATTTTCGTTCGGTTTCATCAAACCCATCCTAATTTCATCAAACCCATCCTAATTTCTTCAAACCCATGCTAAATTGCTCAAACCTCAGGTAAATTTTCAAACCACATAAATTTTCGTTCGGTTTCATCAAACCCATCCTAATTTCGTCAAACCCATGCTAAATATGTCAAACCTCACATAAATTTTCAAACCTCACATAAATTTTCGTTCGGTTTCATCAAACCCATCCTAATTTCTTCAAACCCATGCTAAATTGCTCAAACCTCACATAAATTTTCAAACCACATAAATTTTCGTTCGGTTTCATCAAACCCATCCTAATTTCTTCAAACCCATGCTAATTTGCTCAAACCTCAGATAAATTTTCAAACCTCATAAATTTTCGTTCGGATTCATCAAACCCATCCTAATTTCATCAAACCCATCCTAATTTCTTCAAACCCATGCTAAATTGCTCAAACCTCACATAAATTTTCAAACCACATAAATTTTCGTTCGGTTTCATCAAACCCATCCTAATTTCATCAAACCCATCCTAATTTCTTCAAACCCATGCTAAATTGCTCAAACCTCAGGTAAATTTTCAAACCACATAAATTTTCGTTCGGTTTCATAAAACCCATCCTAATTTCGTCAAACCCATGCTAAATATGTCAAACCTCACATAAATTTTCAAACCTCACATAAATTTTCGTTCGGTTTCATCAAACCCATCCTAATTTCTTCAAACCCATGCTAAATTGCTCAAACCTCACATAAATTTTCAAACCACATAAATTTTCGTTCGGTTTCATCAAACCCATCCTAATTTCTTCAAACCCATGCTAATTTGCTCAAGCCTCAGATAAATTTTCAAACCTCATAAATTTTCGTTCGGATTCATGAAACCCATCCTAATTTCATCAAACCCATCCTAATTTCTTCAAACCCATGCTAAATTGCTCAAACCTCAGGTAAATTTTCAAACCACATAAATTTTCGTTCGGTTTCATCAAACCCATCCTAATTTCGTCAAACCCATGCTAAATATGTCAAACCTCACATAAATTTTCAAACCACATAAATTTTCGTTCGGTTTCATCAAACCCATCCTAATTTCTTCAAACCCATGCTAATTTGCTCAAACCTCAGATAAATTTTCAAACCTCATAAATTTTCGTTCGGATTCATCAAACCCATCCTAATTTCGTCAAACCCATGCTAATTTTGTCAAACCTCACATAAATTTTCAAACCTCACATAAATTTTCGTTCGGTTTCATCAAACCCATCCTAATTTCTTCAAACCCATGCTAATTTGCTCAAACCTCAGATAAATTTTCAAACCTCATAAATTTTCGTTCGGATTCATCAAACCCATCCTAATTTCATCAAACCCATCCTAATTTCTTCAAACCCATGCTAAATTGCTCAAACCTCACATAAATTTTCAAACCACATAAATTTTCGTTCGGTTTCATCAAACCCATCCTAATTTCATCAAACCCATCCTAATTTCTTCAAACCCATGCTAAATTGCTCAAACCTCAGGTAAATTTTCAAACCACATAAATTTTCGTTCGGTTTCATCAAACCCATCCTAATTTCGTCAAACCCATGCTAAATATGTCAAACCTCACATAAATTTTCGTTCGGTTTCATCAAACCCATCCTAATTTCTTCAAACCCATGCTAAATTGCTCAAACCTCACATAAATTTTCAAACCACATAAATTTTCGTTCGGTTTCATCAAACCCATCCTAATTTCATCAAACCCATCCTAATTTCTTCAAACCCATGCTAAATTGCTCAAACCTCAGGTAAATTTTCAAACCACATAAATTTTCGTTCGGTTTCATCAAACCCATCCTAATTTCGTCAAACCCATGCTAAATATGTCAAACCTCACATAAATTTTCAAACCTCACATAAATTTTCGTTCGGTTTCATCAAACCCATCCTAATTTCTTCAAACCCATGCTAAATTGCTCAAACCTCAGGTAAATTTTCAAACCACATAAATTTTTGTTCGGTTTCATCAAACCCATCCTAATTTCGTCAAACCCATGCTAAATATGTCAAACCTCACATAAATTTTCAAACCACATAAATTTTCGTTCGGTTTCATCAAACCCATCCTAATTTCTTCAAACCCATGCTAATTTGCTCAAACCTCAGATAAATTTTCAAACCTCATAAGTTTTCGTTCGGATTCATCAAACCCATCCTAATTTCGTCAAACCCATGCTAATTTTGTCAAACCTCACATAAATTTTCAAACCTCACATAAATTTTCGTTCGGTTTCATCAAACCCATCCTAATTTCTTCAAACCCATGCTAAATTGCTCAAACCTCACATAAATTTTCAAACCACATAAATTTTCGTTCGGTTTCATCAAACCCATCCTAATTTCATCAAACCCATCCTAATTTCTTCAAACCCATGCTAAATTGCTCAAACCTCAGGTAAATTTTCAAACCACATAAATTTTCGTTCGGTTTCATCAAACCCATCCTAATTTCGTCAAACCCATGCTAAATATGTCAAACCTCACATAAATTTTCAAACCTCACATAAATTTTCGTTCGGTTTCATCAAACCCATCCTAATTTCTTCAAACCCATGCTAAATTGCTCAAACCTCACATAAATTTTCAAACCACATAAATTTTCGTTCGGTTTCATCAAACCCATCCTAATTTCTTCAAACCCATGCTAATTTGCTCAAACCTCAGATAAATTTTCAAACCTCATAAATTTTCGTTCGGATTCATCAAACCCATCCTAATTTTATCAAACCCATCCTAATTTCTTCAAACCCATGCTAAATTGCTCAAACCTCAGGTAAATTTTCAAACCACATAAATTTTCGTTCGGTTTCATCAAACCCATCCTAATTTCGTCAAACCCATGCTAAATATGTCAAACCTCACATAAATTTTCAAACCACATAAATTTTCGTTCGGTTTCATCAAACCCATCCTAATTTCTTCAAACCCATGCTAATTTGCTCAAACCTCAGATAAATTTTCAAACCTCATAAATTTTCGTTCGGATTCATCAAACCCATCCTAATTTCGTCAAACCCATGCTAATTTTGTCAAACCTCACATAAATTTTCAAACCTCACATAAATTTTCGTTCGGTTTCATCAAACCCATCCTAATTTCTTCAAACCCATGCTAATTTGCTCAAACCTCAGATAAATTTTCAAACCTCATAAATTTTCGTTCGGATTCATCAAACCCATCCTAATTTCATCAAACCCATCCTAATTTCTTCAAACCCATGCTAAATTGCTCAAACCTCACATAAATTTTCAAACCACATAAATTTTCGTTCGGTTTCATCAAACCCATCCTAATTTCATCAAACCCATCCTAATTTCTTCAAACCCATGCTAAATTGCTCAAACCTCAGGTAAATTTTCAAACCACATAAATTTTCGTTCGGTTTCATCAAACCCATCCTAATTTCGTCAAACCCATGCTAAATATGTCAAACCTCACATAAATTTTCGTTCGGTTTCATCAAACCCATCCTAATTTCTTCAAACCCATGCTAAATTGCTCAAACCTCACATAAATTTTCAAACCACATAAATTTTCGTTCGGTTTCATCAAACCCATCCTAATTTCATCAAACCCATCCTAATTTCTTCAAACCCATGCTAAATTGCTCAAACCTCAGGTAAATTTTCAAACCACATAAATTTTCGTTCGGTTTCATCAAACCCATCCTAATTTCGTCAAACCCATGCTAAATATGTCAAACCTCACATAAATTTTCAAACCTCACATAAATTTTCGTTCGGTTTCATCAAACCCATCCTAATTTCTTCAAACCCATGCTAAATTGCTCAAACCTCAGGTAAATTTTCAAACCACATAAATTTTCGTTCGGTTTCATCAAACCCATCCTAATTTCGTCAAACCCATGCTAAATATGTCAAACCTCACATAAATTTTCAAACCACATAAATTTTCGTTCGGTTTCATCAAACCCATCCTAATTTCTTCAAACCCATGCTAATTTGCTCAAACCTCAGATAAATTTTCAAACCTCATAAGTTTTCGTTCGGATTCATCAAACCCATCCTAATTTCGTCAAACCCATGCTAATTTTGTCAAACCTCACATAAATTTTCAAACCTCACATAAATTTTCGTTCGGTTTCATCAAACCCATCCTAATTTCTTCAAACCCATGCTAAATTGCTCAAACCTCACATAAATTTTCAAACCACATAAATTTTCGTTCGGTTTCATCAAACCCATCCTAATTTCATCAAACCCATCCTAATTTCTTCAAACCCATGCTAAATTGCTCAAACCTCAGGTAAATTTTCAAACCACATAAATTTTCGTTCGGTTTCATCAAACCCATTCTAATTTCGTCAAACCCATGCTAAATATGTCAAACCTCACATAAATTTTCAAACCTCACATAAATTTTCGTTCGGTTTCATCAAACCCATCCTAATTTCTTCAAACCCATGCTAAATTGCTCAAACCTCACATAAATTTTCAAACCACATAAATTTTCGTTCGGTTTCATCAAACCCATCCTAATTTCTTCAAACCCATGCTAATTTGCTCAAACCTCAGATAAATTTTCAAACCTCATAAATTTTCGTTCGGATTCATCAAACCCATCCTAATTTTATCAAACCCATCCTAATTTCTTCAAACCCATGCTAAATTGCTCAAACCTCAGGTAAATTTTCAAACCACATAAATTTTCGTTCGGTTTCATCAAACCCATCCTAATTTCGTCAAACCCATGCTAAATATGTCAAACCTCACATAAATTTTCAAACCACATAAATTTTCGTTCGGTTTCATCAAACCCATCCTAATTTCTTCAAACCCATGCTAATTTGCTCAAACCTCAGATAAATTTTCAAACCTCATAAATTTTCGTTCGGATTCATCAAACCCATCCTAATTTCGTCAAACCCATGCTAATTTTGTCAAACCTCACATAAATTTTCAAACCTCACATAAATTTTCGTTCGGTTTCATCAAACCCATCCTAATTTCTTCAAACCCATGCTAAATTGCTCAAACCTCACATAAATTTTCAAACCACATAAATTTTCGTTCGGTTTCATCAAACCCATCCTAATTTCATCAAACCCATCCTAATTTCTTCAAACCCATGCTAAATTGCTCAAACCTCAGGTAAATTTTCAAACCACATAAATTTTCGTTCGGTTTCATCAAACCCATCCTAATTTCGTCAAACCCATGCTAAATATGTCAAACCTCACATAAATTTTCAAACCTCACATAAATTTTCGTTCGGTTTCATCAAACCCATCCTAATTTCTTCAAACCCATGCTAAATTGCTCAAACCTCACATAAATTTTCAAACCACATAAATTTTCGTTCGGTTTCATCAAACCCATCCTAATTTCATCAAACCCATCCTAATTTCTTCAAACCCATGCTAAATTGCTCAAACCTCAGGTAAATTTTCAAACCACATAAATTTTCGTTCGGTTTCATCAAACCCATCCTAATTTCGTCAAACCCATGCTAAATATGTCAAACCTCACATAAATTTTCAAACCTCACATAAATTTTCGTTCGGTTTCATCAAACCCATCCTAATTTCTTCAAACCCATGCTAAATTGCTCAAACCTCACATAAATTTTCGTTCGGTTTCATCAAACCCATCCTAATTTCTTCAAACCCATGCTAATTTGCTCAAACCTCAGATAAATTTTCAAACCTCATAAATTTTCGTTCGGATTCATCAAACCCATCCTAATTTCATCAAACCCATCCTAATTTCTTCAAACCCATGCTAAATTGCTCAAACCTCAGGTAAATTTTCAAACCACATAAATTTTCGTTCGGTTTCATCAAACCCATCCTAATTTCTTCAAACCCATGCTAATTTGCTCAAACCTCAGATAAATTTTCAAACCTCATAAATTTTCGTTCGGATTCATCAAACCCATCCTAATTTCGTCAAACCCATGCTAATTTTGTCAAACCTCACATAAATTTTCAAACCTCACATAAATTTTCGTTCGGTTTCATCAAACCCATCCTAATTTCTTCAAACCCATGCTAAATTGCTCAAACCTCACATAAATTTTCAAACCACATAAATTTTCGTTCGGTTTCATCAAACCCATCCTAATTTCATCAAACCCATCCTAATTTCTTCAAACCCATGCTAAATTGCTCAAACCTCAGGTAAATTTTCAAACCACATAAATTTTCGTTCGGTTTCATCAAACCCATCCTAATTTCGTCAAACCCATGCTAAATATGTCAAACCTCACATAAATTTTCAAACCTCACATAAATTTTCGTTCGGTTTCATCAAACCCATCCTAATTTCTTCAAACCCATGCTAAATTGCTCAAACCTCACATAAATTTTCAAACCACATAAATTTTCGTTCGGTTTCATCAAACCCATCCTAATATCATCAAACCCATCCTAATTTCTTCAAACCCATGCTAAATTGCTCAAACCTCAGGTAAATTTTCAAACCACATAAATTTTCGTTCGGTTTCATCAAACCCATCCTAATTTCGTCAAACCCATGCTAAATATGTCAAACCTCACATAAATTTTCAAACCTCACATAAATTTTTGTTCGGTTTCATCAAACCCATCCTAATTTCTTCAAACCCATGCTAAATTGCTCAAACCTCAGGTAAATTTTCAAACCACATAAATTTTCGTTCGGTTTCATCAAACCCATCCTAATTTCGTCAAACCCATGCTAAATATGTCAAACCTCACATAAATTTTCGTTCGGTTTCATCAAACCCATCCTAATTTCTTCAAACCCATGCTAAATTGCTCAAACCTCACATAAATTTTCAAACCACATAAATTTTCGTTCGGTTTCATCAAACCCATCCTAATTTCATCAAACCCATCCTAATTTCTTCAAACCCATGCTAAATTGCTCAAACCTCAGGTAAATTTTCAAACCACATAAATTTTCGTTCGGTTTCATCAAACCCATCCTAATTTCGTCAAACCCATGCTAAATATGTCAAACCTCACATAAATTTTCAAACCTCACATAAATTTTCGTTCGGTTTCATCAAACCCATCCTAATTTCTTCAAACCCATGCTAAATTGCTCAAACCTCACATAAATTTTCAAACCACATAAATTTTCGTTCGGTTTCATCAAACCCATCCTAATTTCTTCAAACCCATGCTAATTTGCTCAAACCTCAGATAAATTTTCAAACCTCATAAATTTTCGTTCGGATTCATCAAACCCATCCTAATTTCATCAAACCCATCCTAATTTCTTCAAACCCATGCTAAATTGCTCAAACCTCACATAAATTTTCAAACCACATAAATTTTCGTTCGGTTTCATCAAACCCATCCTAATTTCATCAAACCCATCCTAATTTCTTCAAACCCATGCTAAATTGCTCAAACCTCAGGTAAATTTTCAAACCACATAAATTTTCGTTCGGTTTCATAAAACCCATCCTAATTTCGTCAAACCCATGCTAAATATGTCAAACCTCACATAAATTTTCAAACCTCACATAAATTTTCGTTCGGTTTCATCAAACCCATCCTAATTTCTTCAAACCCATGCTAAATTGCTCAAACCTCACATAAATTTTCAAACCACATAAATTTTCGTTCGGTTTCATCAAACCCATCCTAATTTCTTCAAACCCATGCTAATTTGCTCAAGCCTCAGATAAATTTTCAAACCTCATAAATTTTCGTTCGGATTCATGAAACCCATCCTAATTTCATCAAACCCATCCTAATTTCTTCAAACCCATGCTAAATTGCTCAAACCTCAGGTAAATTTTCAAACCACATAAATTTTCGTTCGGTTTCATCAAACCCATCCTAATTTCGTCAAACCCATGCTAAATATGTCAAACCTCACATAAATTTTCAAACCACATAAATTTTCGTTCGGTTTCATCAAACCCATCCTAATTTCTTCAAACCCATGCTAATTTGCTCAAACCTCAGATAAATTTTCAAACCTCATAAATTTTCGTTCGGATTCATCAAACCCATCCTAATTTCGTCAAACCCATGCTAATTTTGTCAAACCTCACATAAATTTTCAAACCTCACATAAATTTTCGTTCGGTTTCATCAAACCCATCCTAATTTCTTCAAACCCATGCTAATTTGCTCAAACCTCAGATAAATTTTCAAACCTCATAAATTTTCGTTCGGATTCATCAAACCCATCCTAATTTCATCAAACCCATCCTAATTTCTTCAAACCCATGCTAAATTGCTCAAACCTCACATAAATTTTCAAACCACATAAATTTTCGTTCGGTTTCATCAAACCCATCCTAATTTCATCAAACCCATCCTAATTTCTTCAAACCCATGCTAAATTGCTCAAACCTCAGGTAAATTTTCAAACCACATAAATTTTCGTTCGGTTTCATCAAACCCATCCTAATTTCGTCAAACCCATGCTAAATATGTCAAACCTCACATAAATTTTCGTTCGGTTTCATCAAACCCATCCTAATTTCTTCAAACCCATGCTAAATTGCTCAAACCTCACATAAATTTTCAAACCACATAAATTTTCGTTCGGTTTCATCAAACCCATCCTAATTTCATCAAACCCATCCTAATTTCTTCAAACCCATGCTAAATTGCTCAAACCTCAGGTAAATTTTCAAACCACATAAATTTTCGTTCGGTTTCATCAAACCCATCCTAATTTCGTCAAACCCATGCTAAATATGTCAAACCTCACATAAATTTTCAAACCTCACATAAATTTTCGTTCGGTTTCATCAAACCCATCCTAATTTCTTCAAACCCATGCTAAATTGCTCAAACCTCAGGTAAATTTTCAAACCACATAAATTTTCGTTCGGTTTCATCAAACCCATCCTAATTTCGTCAAACCCATGCTAAATATGTCAAACCTCACATAAATTTTCAAACCACATAAATTTTCGTTCGGTTTCATCAAACCCATCCTAATTTCTTCAAACCCATGCTAATTTGCTCAAACCTCAGATAAATTTTCAAACCTCATAAGTTTTCGTTCGGATTCATCAAACCCATCCTAATTTCGTCAAACCCATGCTAATTTTGTCAAACCTCACATAAATTTTCAAACCTCACATAAATTTTCGTTCGGTTTCATCAAACCCATCCTAATTTCTTCAAACCCATGCTAAATTGCTCAAACCTCACATAAATTTTCAAACCACATAAATTTTCGTTCGGTTTCATCAAACCCATCCTAATTTCATCAAACCCATCCTAATTTCTTCAAACCCATGCTAAATTGCTCAAACCTCAGGTAAATTTTCAAACCACATAAATTTTCGTTCGGTTTCATCAAACCCATCCTAATTTCGTCAAACCCATGCTAAATATGTCAAACCTCACATAAATTTTCAAACCTCACATAAATTTTCGTTCGGTTTCATCAAACCCATCCTAATTTCTTCAAACCCATGCTAAATTGCTCAAACCTCACATAAATTTTCAAACCACATAAATTTTCGTTCGGTTTCATCAAACCCATCCTAATTTCTTCAAACCCATGCTAATTTGCTCAAACCTCAGATAAATTTTCAAACCTCATAAATTTTCGTTCGGATTCATCAAACCCATCCTAATTTTATCAAACCCATCCTAATTTCTTCAAACCCATGCTAAATTGCTCAAACCTCAGGTAAATTTTCAAACCACATAAATTTTCGTTCGGTTTCATCAAACCCATCCTAATTTCGTCAAACCCATGCTAAATATGTCAAACCTCACATAAATTTTCAAACCACATAAATTTTCGTTCGGTTTCATCAAACCCATCCTAATTTCTTCAAACCCATGCTAATTTGCTCAAACCTCAGATAAATTTTCAAACCTCATAAATTTTCGTTCGGATTCATCAAACCCATCCTAATTTCGTCAAACCCATGCTAATTTTGTCAAACCTCACATAAATTTTCAAACCTCACATAAATTTTCGTTCGGTTTCATCAAACCCATCCTAATTTCTTCAAACCCATGCTAATTTGCTCAAACCTCAGATAAATTTTCAAACCTCATAAATTTTCGTTCGGATTCATCAAACCCATCCTAATTTCATCAAACCCATCCTAATTTCTTCAAACCCATGCTAAATTGCTCAAACCTCACATAAATTTTCAAACCACATAAATTTTCGTTCGGTTTCATCAAACCCATCCTAATTTCATCAAACCCATCCTAATTTCTTCAAACCCATGCTAAATTGCTCAAACCTCAGGTAAATTTTCAAACCACATAAATTTTCGTTCGGTTTCATCAAACCCATCCTAATTTCGTCAAACCCATGCTAAATATGTCAAACCTCACATAAATTTTCGTTCGGTTTCATCAAACCCATCCTAATTTCTTCAAACCCATGCTAAATTGCTCAAACCTCACATAAATTTTCAAACCACATAAATTTTCGTTCGGTTTCATCAAACCCATCCTAATTTCATCAAACCCATCCTAATTTCTTCAAACCCATGCTAAATTGCTCAAACCTCAGGTAAATTTTCAAACCACATAAATTTTCGTTCGGTTTCATCAAACCCATCCTAATTTCGTCAAACCCATGCTAAATATGTCAAACCTCACATAAATTTTCAAACCTCACATAAATTTTCGTTCGGTTTCATCAAACCCATCCTAATTTCTTCAAACCCATGCTAAATTGCTCAAACCTCAGGTAAATTTTCAAACCACATAAATTTTCGTTCGGTTTCATCAAACCCATCCTAATTTCGTCAAACCCATGCTAAATATGTCAAACCTCACATAAATTTTCAAACCACATAAATTTTCGTTCGGTTTCATCAAACCCATCCTAATTTCTTCAAACCCATGCTAATTTGCTCAAACCTCAGATAAATTTTCAAACCTCATAAGTTTTCGTTCGGATTCATCAAACCCATCCTAATTTCGTCAAACCCATGCTAATTTTGTCAAACCTCACATAAATTTTCAAACCTCACATAAATTTTCGTTCGGTTTCATCAAACCCATCCTAATTTCTTCAAACCCATGCTAAATTGCTCAAACCTCACATAAATTTTCAAACCACATAAATTTTCGTTCGGTTTCATCAAACCCATCCTAATTTCATCAAACCCATCCTAATTTCTTCAAACCCATGCTAAATTGCTCAAACCTCAGGTAAATTTTCAAACCACATAAATTTTCGTTCGGTTTCATCAAACCCATCCTAATTTCGTCAAACCCATGCTAAATATGTCAAACCTCACATAAATTTTCAAACCTCACATAAATTTTCGTTCGGTTTCATCAAACCCATCCTAATTTCTTCAAACCCATGCTAAATTGCTCAAACCTCACATAAATTTTCAAACCACATAAATTTTCGTTCGGTTTCATCAAACCCATCCTAATTTCTTCAAACCCATGCTAATTTGCTCAAACCTCAGATAAATTTTCAAACCTCATAAATTTTCGTTCGGATTCATCAAACCCATCCTAATTTTATCAAACCCATCCTAATTTCTTCAAACCCATGCTAAATTGCTCAAACCTCAGGTAAATTTTCAAACCACATAAATTTTCGTTCGGTTTCATCAAACCCATCCTAATTTCGTCAAACCCATGCTAAATATGTCAAACCTCACATAAATTTTCAAACCACATAAATTTTCGTTCGGTTTCATCAAACCCATCCTAATTTCTTCAAACCCATGCTAATTTGCTCAAACCTCAGATAAATTTTCAAACCTCATAAATTTTCGTTCGGATTCATCAAACCCATCCTAATTTCGTCAAACCCATGCTAATTTTGTCAAACCTCACATAAATTTTCAAACCTCACATAAATTTTCGTTCGGTTTCATCAAACCCATCCTAATTTCTTCAAACCCATGCTAAATTGCTCAAACCTCACATAAATTTTCAAACCACATAAATTTTCGTTCGGTTTCATCAAACCCATCCTAATTTCATCAAACCCATCCTAATTTCTTCAAACCCATGCTAAATTGCTCAAACCTCAGGTAAATTTTCAAACCACATAAATTTTCGTTCGGTTTCATCAAACCCATCCTAATTTCGTCAAACCCATGCTAAATATGTCAAACCTCACATAAATTTTCAAACCTCACATAAATTTTCGTTCGGTTTCATCAAACCCATCCTAATTTCTTCAAACCCATGCTAAATTGCTCAAACCTCACATAAATTTTCAAACCACATAAATTTTCGTTCGGTTTCATCAAACCCATCCTAATTTCATCAAACCCATCCTAATTTCTTCAAACCCATGCTAAATTGCTCAAACCTCAGGTAAATTTTCAAACCACATAAATTTTCGTTCGGTTTCATCAAACCCATCCTAATTTCGTCAAACCCATGCTAAATATGTCAAACCTCACATAAATTTTCAAACCTCACATAAATTTTCGTTCGGTTTCATCAAACCCATCCTAATTTCTTCAAACCCATGCTAAATTGCTCAAACCTCACATAAATTTTCGTTCGGTTTCATCAAACCCATCCTAATTTCTTCAAACCCATGCTAATTTGCTCAAACCTCAGATAAATTTTCAAACCTCATAAATTTTCGTTCGGATTCATCAAACCCATCCTAATTTCATCAAACCCATCCTAATTTCTTCAAACCCATGCTAAATTGCTCAAACCTCAGGTAAATTTTCAAACCACATAAATTTTCGTTCGGTTTCATCAAACCCATCCTAATTTCTTCAAACCCATGCTAATTTGCTCAAACCTCAGATAAATTTTCAAACCTCATAAATTTTCGTTCGGATTCATCAAACCCATCCTAATTTCGTCAAACCCATGCTAATTTTGTCAAACCTCACATAAATTTTCAAACCTCACATAAATTTTCGTTCGGTTTCATCAAACCCATCCTAATTTCTTCAAACCCATGCTAAATTGCTCAAACCTCACATAAATTTTCAAACCACATAAATTTTCGTTCGGTTTCATCAAACCCATCCTAATTTCATCAAACCCATCCTAATTTCTTCAAACCCATGCTAAATTGCTCAAACCTCAGGTAAATTTTCAAACCACATAAATTTTCGTTCGGTTTCATCAAACCCATCCTAATTTCGTCAAACCCATGCTAAATATGTCAAACCTCACATAAATTTTCAAACCTCACATAAATTTTCGTTCGGTTTCATCAAACCCATCCTAATTTCTTCAAACCCATGCTAAATTGCTCAAACCTCACATAAATTTTCAAACCACATAAATTTTCGTTCGGTTTCATCAAACCCATCCTAATATCATCAAACCCATCCTAATTTCTTCAAACCCATGCTAAATTGCTCAAACCTCAGGTAAATTTTCAAACCACATAAATTTTCGTTCGGTTTCATCAAACCCATCCTAATTTCGTCAAACCCATGCTAAATATGTCAAACCTCACATAAATTTTCAAACCTCACATAAATTTTTGTTCGGTTTCATCAAACCCATCCTAATTTCTTCAAACCCATGCTAAATTGCTCAAACCTCACATAAATTTTCAAACCTCACATAAATTTTCGTTCGGTTTCATCAAACCCATCCTAATTTCTTCAAACCCATGCTAAATTGCTCAAACCTCACATAAATTTTCGTTCGGTTTCATCAAACCCATCCTAATTTCTTCAAACCCATGCTAATTTGCTCAAACCTCAGATAAATTTTCAAACCTCATAAATTTTCGTTCGGATTCATCAAACCCATCCTAATTTCATCAAACCCATCCTAATTTCTTCAAACCCATGCTAAATTGCTCAAACCTCAGGTAAATTTTCAAACCACATAAATTTTCGTTCGGTTTCATCAAACCCATCCTAATTTCGTCAAACCCATGCTAAATATGTCAAACCTCACATAAATTTTCAAACCACATAAATTTTCGTTCGGTTTCATCAAACCCATCCTAATTTCTTCAAACCCATGCTAATTTGCTCAAACCTCAGATAAATTTTCAAACCTCATAAATTTTCGTTCGGATTCATCAAACCCATCCTAATTTCGTCAAACCCATGCTAATTTTGTCAAACCTCACATAAATTTTCAAACCTCACATAAATTTTCGTTCGGTTTCATCAAACCCATCCTAATTTCTTCAAACCCATGCTAAATTGCTCAAACCTCACATAAATTTTCAAACCACATAAATTTTCGTTCGGTTTCATCAAACCCATCCTAATTTCATCAAACCCATCCTAATTTCTTCAAACCCATGCTAAATTGCTCAAACCTCAGGTAAATTTTCAAACCACATAAATTTTCGTTCGGTTTCATCAAACCCATCCTAATTTCGTCAAACCCATGCTAAATATGTCAAACCTCACATAAATTTTCAAACCTCACATAAATTTTCGTTCGGTTTCATCAAACCCATCCTAATTTCTTCAAACCCATGCTAAATTGCTCAAACCTCACATAAATTTTCAAACCACATAAATTTTCGTTCGGTTTCATCAAACCCATCCTAATATCATCAAACCCATCCTAATTTCTTCAAACCCATGCTAAATTGCTCAAACCTCAGGTAAATTTTCAAACCACATAAATTTTCGTTCGGTTTCATCAAACCCATCCTAATTTCGTCAAACCCATGCTAAATATGTCAAACCTCACATAAATTTTCAAACCTCACATAAATTTTTGTTCGGTTTCATCAAACCCATCCTAATTTCTTCAAACCCATGCTAAATTGCTCAAACCTCACATAAATTTTCAAACCACATAAATTTTCGTTCGGTTTCATCAAACCCATCCTAATTTCTTCAAACCCATGCTAATTTGCTCAAACCTCAGATAAATTTTCAAACCTCATAAATTTTCGTTCGGATTCATCAAACCCATCCTAATTTCATCAAACCCATCCTAATTTCTTCAAACCCATGCTAAATTGCTCAAACCTCAGGTAAATTTTCAAACCACATAAATTTTCGTTCGGTTTCATCAAACCCATCCTAATTTCGTCAAACCCATGCTAAATATGTCAAACCTCACATAAATTTTCAAACCACATAAATTTTCGTTCGGTTTCATCAAACCCATCCTAATTTCGTCAAACCCATGCTAAATATGTCAAACCTCACATAAATTTTCAAACCACATAAATTTTCGTTCGGTTTCATCAAACCCATCCTAATTTCTTCAAACCCATGCTAATTTGCTCAAACCTCAGATAAATTTTCAAACCTCATAAATTTTCGTTCGGATTCATCAAACCCATCCTAATTTCGTCAAACCCATGCTAATTTTGTCAAACCTCACATAAATTTTCAAACCTCACATAAATTTTCGTTCGGTTTCATCAAACCCATCCTAATTTCTTCAAACCCATGCTAAATTGCTCAAACCTCACATAAATTTTCAAACCACATAAATTTTCGTTCGGTTTCATCAAACCCATCCTAATTTCATCAAACCCATCCTAATTTCTTCAAACCCATGCTAAATTGCTCAAACCTCAGGTAAATTTTCAAACCACATAAATTTTCGTTCGGTTTCATCAAACCCATCCTAATTTCGTCAAACCCATGCTAAATATGTCAAACCTCACATAAATTTTCAAACCTCACATAAATTTTCGTTCGGTTTCATCAAACCCATCCTAATTTCTTCAAACCCATGCTAAATTGCTCAAACCTCACATAAATTTTCAAACCACATAAATTTTCGTTCGGTTTCATCAAACCCATCCTAATTTCATCAAACCCATCCTAATTTCTTCAAACCCATGCTAAATTGCTCAAACCTCAGGTAAATTTTCAAACCACATAAATTTTCGTTCGGTTTCATCAAACCCATCCTAATTTCGTCAAACCCATGCTAAATATGTCAAACCTCACATAAATTTTCAAACCTCACATAAATTTTCGTTCGGTTTCATCAAACCCATCCTAATTTCTTCAAACCCATGCTAAATTGCTCAAACCTCACATAAATTTTCAAACCACATAAATTTTCGTTCGGTTTCATCAAACCCATCCTAATTTCATCAAACCCATCCTAATTTCTTCAAACCCATGCTAAATTGCTCAAACCTCAGGTAAATTTTCAAACCACATAAATTTTCGTTCGGTTTCATCAAACCCATCCTAATTTCGTCAAACCCATGCTAAATATGTCAAACCTCACATAAATTTTCGTTCGGTTTCATCAAACCCATCCTAATTTCTTCAAACCCATGCTAAATTGCTCAAACCTCACATAAATTTTCAAACCACATAAATTTTCGTTCGGTTTCATCAAACCCATCCTAATTTCATCAAACCCATCCTAATTTCTTCAAACCCATGCTAAATTGCTCAAACCTCAGGTAAATTTTCAAACCACATAAATTTTCGTTCGGTTTCATCAAACCCATCCTAATTTCGTCAAACCCATGCTAAATATGTCAAACCTCACATAAATTTTCAAACCTCACATAAATTTTCGTTCGGTTTCATCAAACCCATCCTAATTTCTTCAAACCCATGCTAAATTGCTCAAACCTCACATAAATTTTCAAACCACATAAATTTTCGTTCGGTTTCATCAAACCCATCCTAATTTCTTCAAACCCATGCTAATTTGCTCAAACCTCAGATAAATTTTCAAACCTCATAAATTTTCGTTCGGATTCATCAAACCCATCCTAATTTCATCAAACCCATCCTAATTTCTTCAAACCCATGCTAAATTGCTCAAACCTCACATAAATTTTCAAACCACATAAATTTTCGTTCGGTTTCATCAAACCCATCCTAATTTCATCAAACCCATCCTAATTTCTTCAAACCCATGCTAAATTGCTCAAACCTCAGGTAAATTTTCAAACCACATAAATTTTCGTTCGGTTTCATCAAACCCATCCTAATTTCTTCAAACCCATGCTAATTTGCTCAAACCTCAGATAAATTTTCAAACCTCATAAATTTTCGTTCGGATTCATCAAACCCATCCTAATTTCGTCAAACCCATGCTAATTTTGTCAAACCTCACATAAATTTTCAAACCTCACATAAATTTTCGTTCGGTTTCATCAAACCCATCCTAATTTCTTCAAACCCATGCTAAATTGCTCAAACCTCACATAAATTTTCAAACCACATAAATTTTCGTTCGGTTTCATCAAACCCATCCTAATTTCATCAAACCCATCCTAATTTCTTCAAACCCATGCTAAATTGCTCAAACCTCACATAAATTTTCAAACCACATAAATTTTCGTTCGGTTTCATCAAACCCATCCTAATTTCTTCAAACCCATGCTAATTTGCTCAAACCTCAGATAAATTTTCAAACCTCATAAATTTTCGTTCGGATTCATCAAACCCATCCTAATTTCATCAAACCCATCCTAATTTCTTCAAACCCATGCTAAATTGCTCAAACCTCAGGTAAATTTTCAAACCACATAAATTTTCGTTCGGTTTCATCAAACCCATCCTAATTTCGTCAAACCCATGCTAAATATGTCAAACCTCACATAAATTTTCAAACCACATAAATTTTCGTTCGGTTTCATCAAACCCATCCTAATTTCTTCAAACCCATGCTAATTTGCTCAAACCTCAGATAAATTTTCAAACCTCATAAATTTTCGTTCGGATTCATCAAACCCATCCTAATTTCGTCAAACCCATGCTAATTTTGTCAAACCTCACATAAATTTTCAAACCTCACATAAATTTTCGTTCGGTTTCATCAAACCCATCCTAATTTCTTCAAACCCATGCTAAATTGCTCAAACCTCACATAAATTTTCAAACCACATAAATTTTCGTTCGGTTTCATCAAATCCATCCTAATTTCATCAAACCCATCCTAATTTCTTCAAACCCATGCTAAATTGCTCAAACCTCAGGTAAATTTTCAAACCACATAAATTTTCGTTCGGTTTCATCAAACCCATCCTAATTTCGTCAAACCCATGCTAAATATGTCAAACCTCACATAAATTTTCAAACCTCACATAAATTTTCGTTCGGTTTCATCAAACCCATCCTAATTTCTTCAAACCCATGCTAAATTGCTCAAACCTCACATAAATTTTCAAACCACATAAATTTTCGTTCGGTTTCATCAAACCCATCCTAATTTCTTCAAACCCATGCTAATTTGCTCAAACCTCAGATAAATTTTCAAACCTCATAAATTTTCGTTCGGATTCATCAAACCCATCCTAATTTCATCAAACCCATCCTAATTTCTTCAAACCCATGCTAAATTGCTCAAACCTCACATAAATTTTCAAACCACATAAATTTTCGTTCGGTTTCATCAAACCCATCCTAATTTCATCAAACCCATCCTAATTTCTTCAAACCCATGCTAAATTGCTCAAACCTCACATAAATTTTCAAACCACATAAATTTTCGTTCGGTTTCATCAAACCCATCCTAATTTCATCAAACCCATCCTAATTTCTTCAAACCCATGCTAAATTGCTCAAACCTCAGGTAAATTTTCAAACCACATAAATTTTCGTTCGGTTTCATCAAACCCATCCTAATTTCGTCAAACCCATGCTAAATATGTCAAACCTCACATAAATTTTCAAACCTCACATAAATTTTCGTTCGGTTTCATCAAACCCATCCTAATTTCTTCAAACCCATGCTAAATTGCTCAAACCTCACATAAATTTTCAAACCACATAAATTTTCGTTCGGTTTCATCAAACCCATCCTAATTTCATCAAACCCATCCTAATTTCTTCAAACCCATGCTAAATTGCTCAAACCCATGCTAAATTGCTCAAACCTCAGGTAAATTTTCAAACCACATAAATTTTCGTTCGGTTTCATCAAACCCATCCTAATTTCTTCAAACCCATGCTAATTTGCTCAAACCTCAGATAAATTTTCAAACCTCATAAATTTTCGTTCGGATTCATCAAACCCATCCTAATTTCGTCAAACCCATGCTAATTTTGTCAAACCTCACATAAATTTTCAAACCTCACATAAATTTTCGTTCGGTTTCATCAAACCCATCCTAATTTCTTCAAACCCATGCTAAATTGCTCAAACCTCACATAAATTTTCAAACCACATAAATTTTCGTTCGGTTTCATCAAACCCATCCTAATTTCATCAAACCCATCCTAATTTCTTCAAACCCATGCTAAATTGCTCAAACCTCACATAAATTTTCAAACCACATAAATTTTCGTTCGGTTTCATCAAACCCATCCTAATTTCTTCAAACCCATGCTAATTTGCTCAAACCTCAGATAAATTTTCAAACCTCATAAATTTTCGTTCGGATTCATCAAACCCATCCTAATTTCATCAAACCCATCCTAATTTCTTCAAACCCATGCTAAATTGCTCAAACCTCAGGTAAATTTTCAAACCACATAAATTTTCGTTCGGTTTCATCAAACCCATCCTAATTTCGTCAAACCCATGCTAAATATGTCAAACCTCACATAAATTTTCAAACCACATAAATTTTCGTTCGGTTTCATCAAACCCATCCTAATTTCTTCAAACCCATGCTAATTTGCTCAAACCTCAGATAAATTTTCAAACCTCATAAATTTTCGTTCGGATTCATCAAACCCATCCTAATTTCGTCAAACCCATGCTAATTTTGTCAAACCTCACATAAATTTTCAAACCTCACATAAATTTTCGTTCGGTTTCATCAAACCCATCCTAATTTCTTCAAACCCATGCTAAATTGCTCAAACCTCACATAAATTTTCAAACCACATAAATTTTCGTTCGGTTTCATCAAATCCATCCTAATTTCATCAAACCCATCCTAATTTCTTCAAACCCATGCTAAATTGCTCAAACCTCAGGTAAATTTTCAAACCACATAAATTTTCGTTCGGTTTCATCAAACCCATCCTAATTTCGTCAAACCCATGCTAAATATGTCAAACCTCACATAAATTTTCAAACCTCACATAAATTTTCGTTCGGTTTCATCAAACCCATCCTAATTTCTTCAAACCCATGCTAAATTGCTCAAACCTCACATAAATTTTCAAACCACATAAATTTTCGTTCGGTTTCATCAAACCCATCCTAATTTCTTCAAACCCATGCTAATTTGCTCAAACCTCAGATAAATTTTCAAACCTCATAAATTTTCGTTCGGATTCATCAAACCCATCCTAATTTCATCAAACCCATCCTAATTTCTTCAAACCCATGCTAAATTGCTCAAACCTCACATAAATTTTCAAACCACATAAATTTTCGTTCGGTTTCATCAAACCCATCCTAATTTCATCAAACCCATCCTAATTTCTTCAAACCCATGCTAAATTGCTCAAACCTCACATAAATTTTCAAACCACATAAATTTTCGTTCGGTTTCATCAAACCCATCCTAATTTCATCAAACCCATCCTAATTTCTTCAAACCCATGCTAAATTGCTCAAACCTCAGGTAAATTTTCAAACCACATAAATTTTCGTTCGGTTTCATCAAACCCATCCTAATTTCGTCAAACCCATGCTAAATATGTCAAACCTCACATAAATTTTCAAACCTCACATAAATTTTCGTTCGGTTTCATCAAACCCATCCTAATTTCTTCAAACCCATGCTAAATTGCTCAAACCTCACATAAATTTTCAAACCACATAAATTTTCGTTCGGTTTCATCAAACCCATCCTAATTTCATCAAACCCATCCTAATTTCTTCAAACCCATGCTAAATTGCTCAAACCTCAGGTAAATTTTCAAACCACATAAATTTTCGTTCGGTTTCATCAAACCCATCCTAATTTCGTCAAACCCATGCTAAATATGTCAAACCTCACATAAATTTTCGTTCGGTTTCATCAAACCCATCCTAATTTCTTCAAACCCATGCTAAATTGCTCAAACCTCACATAAATTTTCAAACCACATAAATTTTCGTTCGGTTTCATCAAACCCATCCTAATTTCTTCAAACCCATGCTAATTTGCTCAAACCTCAGATAAATTTTCAAACCTCATAAATTTTCGTTCGGATTCATCAAACCCATCCTAATTTCATCAAACCCATCCTAATTTCTTCAAACCCATGCTAAATTGCTCAAACCTCAGGTAAATTTTCAAACCTCATAAATTTTCGTTCGGATTCATCAAACCCATCCTAATTTCGTCAAACCCATGCTAATTTTGTCAAACCTCACATAAATTTTCAAACCTCACATAAATTTTCGTTCGGTTTCATCAAACCCATCCTAATTTCTTCAAACCCATGCTAAATTGCTCAAACCTCACATAAATTTTCAAACCACATAAATTTTCGTTCGGTTTCATCAAACCCATCCTAATTTCATCAAACCCATCCTAATTTCTTCAAACCCATGCTAAATTGCTCAAACCTCAGGTAAATTTTCAAACCACATAAATTTTCGTTCGGTTTCATCAAACCCATCCTAATTTCGTCAAACCCATGCTAAATATGTCAAACCTCACATAAATTTTCAAACCTCACATAAATTTTCGTTCGGTTTCATCAAACCCATCCTAATTTCTTCAAACCCATGCTAAATTGCTCAAACCTCACATAAACTTTCAAACCACATAAATTTTCGTTCGGTTTCATCAAACCCATCCTAATTTCATCAAACCCATCCTAATTTCTTCAAACCCATGCTAAATTGCTCAAACCTCAGGTAAATTTTCAAACCACATAAATTTTCGTTCGGTTTCATCAAACCCATCCTAATTTCGTCAAACCCATGCTAAATATGTCAAACCTCACATAAATTTTCAAACCTCACATAAATTTTCGTTCGGTTTCATCAAACCCATCCTAATTTCTTCAAACCCATGCTAATTTGCTCAAACCTCAGATAAATTTTCAAACCTCATAAATTTTCGTTCGGATTCATGAAACCCATCCTAATTTCATCAAACCCATCCTAATTTCTTCAAACCCATGCTAAATTGCTCAAACCTCAGGTAAATTTTCAAACCACATAAATTTTCGTTCGGTTTCATCAAACCCATCCTAATTTCGTCAAACCCATGCTAAATATGTCAAACCTCACATAAATTTTCAAACCACATAAATTTTCGTTCGGTTTCATCAAACCCATCCTAATTTCTTCAAACCCATGCTAATTTGCTCAAACCTCAGATAAATTTTCAAACCTCATAAATTTTCTTTCGGATTCATCAAACCCATCCTAATTTCGTCAAACCCATGCTAATTTTGTCAAACCTCACATAAATTTTCAAACCTCACATAAATTTTCGTTCGGTTTCATCAAACCCATCCTAATTTCTTCAAACCCATGCTAAATTGCTCAAACCTCACATAAATTTTCAAACCACATAAATTTTCGTTCGGTTTCATCAAACCCATCCTAATTTCATCAAACCCATCCTAATTTCTTCAAACCCATGCTAAATTGCTCAAACCTCAGGTAAATTTTCAAACCACATAAATTTTCGTTCGGTTTCATCAAACCCATCCTAATTTCGTCAAACCCATGCTAAATATGTCAAACCTCACATAAATTTTCGTTCGGTTTCATCAAACCCATCCTAATTTCTTCAAACCCATGCTAAATTGCTCAAACCTCACATAAATTTTCAAACCACATAAATTTTCGTTCGGTTTCATCAAACCCATCCTAATTTCTTCAAACCCATGCTAATTTGCTCAAACCTCAGATAAATTTTCAAACCTCATAAATTTTCGTTCGGATTCATCAAACCCATCCTAATTTCATCAAACCCATCCTAATTTCTTCAAACCCATGCTAATTTGCTCAAACCTCAGATAAATTTTCAAACCTCATAAATTTTCGTTCGGATTCATCAAACCCATCCTAATTTCGTCAAACCCATGCTAATTTTGTCAAACCTCACATAAATTTTCAAACCTCACATAAATTTTCGTTCGGATTCATCAAACCCATCCTAATTTCATCAAACCCATCCTAATTTCTTCAAACCCATGCTAATTTGCTCAAACCTCAGATAAATTTTCAAACCTCATAAATTTTCGTTCGGATTCATCAAACCCATCCTAATTTCATCAAACCCATCCTAATTTCTTCAAACCCATGCTAATTTGCTCAAACCTCAGATAAATTTTCAAACCTCATAAATTTTCGTTCGGATTCATCAAACCCATCCTAATTTCATCAAACCCATCCTAATTTCTTCAAACCCATGCTAAATTGCTCAAACCTCAGGTAAATTTTCAAACCACATAAATTTTCGTTCGGTTTCATCAAACCCATCCTAATTTCGTCAAACCCATGCTAAATATGTCAAACCTCACATAAATTTTCAAACCACATAAATTTTCGTTCGGTTTCATCAAACCCATCCTAATTACTTCAAACCCATGCTAATTTGCTCAAACCTCAGATAAATTTTCAAACCTCATAAATTTTCGTTCGGATTCATCAAACCCATCCTAATTTCGTCAAACCCATGCTAATTTTGTCAAACCTCACATAAATTTTCAAACCTCACATAAATTTTCGTTCGGTTTCATCAAACCCATCCTAATTTCTTCAAACCCATGCTAATTTGCTCAAACCTCAGATAAATTTTCAAACCTCATAAATTTTCGTTCGGATTCATCAAACCCATCCTAATTTCATCAAACCCATCCTAATTTCTTCAAACCCATGCTAAATTGCTCAAACCTCACATAAATTTTCAAACCACATAAATTTTCGTTCGGTTTCATCAAACCCATCCTAATTTCATCAAACCCATCCTAATTTCTTCAAACCCATGCTAAATTGCTCAAACCTCAGGTAAATTTTCAAACCACATAAATTTTCGTTCGGTTTCATCAAACCCATCCTAATTTCGTCAAACCCATGCTAAATATGTCAAACCTCACATAAATTTTCGTTCGGTTTCATCAAACCCATCCTAATTTCTTCAAACCCATGCTAAATTGCTCAAACCTCACATAAATTTTCAAACCACATAAATTTTCGTTCGGTTTCATCAAACCCATCCTAATTTCATCAAACCCATCCTAATTTCTTCAAACCCATGCTAAATTGCTCAAACCTCAGGTAAATTTTCAAACCACATAAATTTTCGTTCGGTTTCATCAAACCCATCCTAATTTCGTCAAACCCATGCTAAATATGTCAAACCTCACATAAATTTTCAAACCTCACATAAATTTTCGTTCGGTTTCATCAAACCCATCCTAATTTCTTCAAACCCATGCTAAATTGCTCAAACCTCACATAAATTTTCAAACCACATAAATTTTCGTTCGGTTTCATCAAACCCATCCTAATTTCTTCAAACCCATGCTAATTTGCTCAAACCTCAGATAAATTTTCAAACCTCATAAATTTTCGTTCGGATTCATCAAACCCATCCTAATTTCATCAAACCCATCCTAATTTCTTCAAACCCATGCTAAATTGCTCAAACCTCACATAAATTTTCAAACCACATAAATTTTCGTTCGGTTTCATCAAACCCATCCTAATTTCATCAAACCCATCCTAATTTCTTCAAACCCATGCTAAATTGCTCAAACCTCAGGTAAATTTTCAAACCACATAAATTTTCGTTCGGTTTCATCAAACCCATCCTAATTTCGTCAAACCCATGCTAAATATGTCAAACCTCACATAAATTTTCAAACCTCACATAAATTTTCGTTCGGTTTCATCAAACCCATCCTAATTTCTTCAAACCCATGCTAATTTGCTCAAACCTCAGATAAATTTTCAAACCTCATAAATTTTCGTTCGGATTCATCAAACCCATCCTAATTTCATCAAACCCATCCTAATTTCTTCAAACCCATGCTAAATTGCTCAAACCTCAGGTAAATTTTCAAACCACATAAATTTTCGTTCGGTTTCATCAAACCCATCCTAATTTCGTCAAACCCATGCTAAATATGTCAAACCTCACATAAATTTTCAAACCACATAAATTTTCGTTCGGTTTCATCAAACCCATCCTAATTTCTTCAAACCCATGCTAATTTGCTCAAACCTCAGATAAATTTTCAAACCTCATAAATTTTCGTTCGGATTCATCAAACCCATCCTAATTTCGTCAAACCCATGCTAATTTTGTCAAACCTCACATAAATTTTCAAACCTCACATAAATTTTCGTTCGGTTTCATCAAACCCATCCTAATTTCTTCAAACCCATGCTAAATTGCTCAAACCTCACATAAATTTTCAAACCACATAAATTTTCGTTCGGTTTCATCAAACCCATCCTAATTTCATCAAACCCATCCTAATTTCTTCAAACCCATGCTAAATTGCTCAAACCTCAGGTAAATTTTCAAACCACATAAATTTTCGTTCGGTTTCATCAAACCCATCCTAATTTCGTCAAACCCATGCTAAATATGTCAAACCTCACATAAATTTTCAAACCTCACATAAATTTTCGTTCGGTTTCATCAAACCCATCCTAATTTCTTCAAACCCATGCTAAATTGCTCAAACCTCACATAAATTTTCAAACCACATAAATTTTCGTTTGGTTTCATCAAACCCATCCTAATTTCTTCAAACCCATGCTAATTTGCTCAAACCTCAGATAAATTTTCAAACCTCATAAAATTTCGTTCGGATTCATCAAACCCATCCTAATTTCATCAAACCCATCCTAATTTCTTCAAACCCATGCTAAATTGCTCAAACCTCAGGTAAATTTTCAAACCACATAAATTTTCGTTCGGTTTCATCAAACCCATCCTAATTTCTTCAAACCCATGCTAATTTGCTCAAACCTCAGATAAATTTTCAAACCTCATAAATTTTCGTTCGGATTCATCAAACCCATCCTAATTTCGTCAAACCCATGCTAATTTTGTCAAACCTCACATAAATTTTCAAACCTCACATAAATTTTCGTTCGGTTTCATCAAACCCATCCTAATTTCTTCAAACCCATGCTAAATTGCTCAAACCTCACATAAATTTTCAAACCACATAAATTTTCGTTCGGTTTCATCAAACCCATCCCAATTTCATCAAACCCATCCTAATTTCTTCAAACCCATGCTAAATTGCTCAAACCTCAGGTAAATTTTCAAACCACATAAATTTTCGTTCGGTTTCATCAAACCCATCCTAATTTCGTCAAACCCATGCTAAATATGTCAAACCTCACATAAATTTTCAAACCTCACATAAATTTTCGTTCGGTTTCATCAAACCCATCCTACTTTCTTCAAACCCATGCTAAATTGCTCAAACCTCACATAAATTTTCAAACCACATAAATTTTCGTTCGGTTTCATCAAACCCATCCTAATTTCTTCAAACCCATGCTAATTTGCTCAAACCTCAGATAAATTTTCAAACCTCATAAATTTTCGTTCGGATTCATCAAACCCATCCTAATTTCATCAAACCCATCCTAATTTCTTCAAACCCATGCTAAATTGCTCAAACCTCACATAAATTTTCAAACCACCTAAATTTTCGTTCGGTTTCATCAAACCCATCCTAATTTCATCAAACCCATCCTAATTTCTTCAAACCCATGCTAAATTGCTCAAACCTCAGGTAAATTTTCAAACCACATAAATTTTCGTTCGGTTTCATCAAACCCATCCTAATTTCGTCAAACCCATGCTAAATATGTCAAACCTCACATAAATTTTCGTTCGGTTTCATCAAACCCATCCTAATTTCTTCAAACCCATGCTAAATTGCTCAAACCTCACATAAATTTTCAAACCACATAAATTTTCGTTCGGTTTCATCAAACCCATCCTAATTTCATCAAACCCATCCTAATTTCTTCAAACCCATGCTAAATTGCTCAAACCTCAGGTAAATTTTCAAACCACATAAATTTTCGTTCGGTTTCATCAAACCCATCCTAATTTCGTCAAACCCATGCTAAATATGTCAAACCTCACATAAATTTTCAAACCTCACATAAATTTTCGTTCGGTTTCATCAAACCCATCCTAATTTCTTCAAACCCATGCTAAATTGCTCAAACCTCACATAAATTTTCAAACCACATAAATTTTCGTTCGGTTTCATCAAACCCATCCTAATTTCTTCAAACCCATGCTAATTTGCTCAAACCTCAGATAAATTTTCAAACCTCATAAATTTTCGTTCGGATTCATCAAACCCATCCTAATTTCATCAAACCCATCCTAATTTCTTCAAACCCATGCTAAATTGCTCAAACCTCACATAAATTTTCAAACCACATAAATTTTCGTTCGGTTTCATCAAACCCATCCTAATTTCATCAAACCCATCCTAATTTCTTCAAACCCATGCTAAATTGCTCAAACCTCAGGTAAATTTTCAAACCACATAAATTTTCGTTCGGTTTCATCAAACCCATCCTAATTTCGTCAAACCCATGCTAAATATGTCAAACCTCACATAAATTTTCAAACCTCACATAAATTTTCGTTCGGTTTCATCAAACCCATCCTAATTTCTTCAAACCCATGCTAAATTGCTCAAACCTCACATAAATTTTCAAACCACATAAATTTTCGTTCGGTTTCATCAAACCCATCCTAATTTCTTCAAACCCATGCTAATTTGCTCAAACCTCAGATAAATTTTCAAACCTCATAAATTTTCGTTCGGATTCATCAAACCCATCCTAATTTCATCAAACCCATCCTAATTTCTTCAAACCCATGCTAAATTGCTCAAACCTCAGGTAAATTTTCAAACCACATAAATTTTCGTTCGGTTTCATCAAACCCATCCTAATTTCGTCAAACCCATGCTAAATATGTCAAACCTCACATAAATTTTCAAACCACATAAATTTTCGTTCGGTTTCATCAAACCCATCCTAATTTCGTCAAACCCATGCTAAATATGTCAAACCTCACATAAATTTTCAAACCACATAAATTTTCGTTCGGTTTCATCAAACCCATCCTAATTTCTTCAAACCCATGCTAATTTGCTCAAACCTCAGATACATTTTCAAACCTCATAAATTTTCGTTCGGATTCATCAAACCCATCCTAATTTCGTCAAACCCATGCTAATTTTGTCAAACCTCACATAAATTTTCAAACCTCACATAAATTTTCGTTCGGTTTCATCAAACCCATCCTAATTTCTTCAAACCCATGCTAAATTGCTCAAACCTCACATAAATTTTCAAACCACATAAATTTTCGTTCGGTTTCATCAAACCCATCCTAATTTCATCAAACCCATCCTAATTTCTTCAAACCCATGCTAAATTGCTCAAACCTCAGGTAAATTTTCAAACCACATAAATTTTCGTTCGGTTTCATCAAACCCATCCTAATTTCGTCAAACCCATGCTAAATATGTCAAACCTCACATAAATTTTCAAACCTCACATAAATTTTCGTTCGGTTTCATCAAACCCATCCTAATTTCTTCAAACCCATGCTAAATTGCTCAAACCTCACATAAATTTTCAAACCACATAAATTTTCGTTCGGTTTCATCAAACCCATCCTAATTTCTTCAAACCCATGCTAATTTGCTCAAACCTCAGATAAATTTTCAAACCTCATAAATTTTCGTTCGGATTCATCAAACCCATCCTAATTTCATCAAACCCATCCTAATTTCTTCAAACCAATGCTAAATTGCTCAAACCTCAGGTAAATTTTCAAACCACATAAATTTTCGTTCGGTTTCATCAAACCCATCCTAATTTCGTCAAACCCATGCTAAATATGTCAAACCTCACATAAATTTTCAAACCTCACATAAATTTTCGTTCGGTTTCATCAAACCCATCCTAATTTCTTCAAACCCATGCTAATTTGCTCAAACCTCAGATAAATTTTCAAACCTCATAAATTTTCGTTCGGATTCATCAAACCCATCCTAATTTCATCAAACCCATCCTAATTTCTTCAAACCCATGCTAAATTGCTCAAACCTCAGGTAAATTTTCAAACCACATAAATTTTCGTTCGGTTTCATCAAACCCATCCTAATTTCGTCAAACCCATGCTAATTTTGTCAAACCTCACATAAATTTTCAAACCTCACATAAATTTTCGTTCGGTTTCATCAAACCCATCCTAATTTCTTCAAACCCATGCTAAATTGCTCAAACCTCACATAAATTTTCAAACCACATAAATTTTCGTTCGGTTTCATCAAACCCTTCCTAATTTCATCAAACCCATCCTAATTTCTTCAAACCCATGCTAAATTGCTCAAACCTCAGGTAAATTTTCGTTCGGTTTCATCAAACCCATCCTAATTTCTTCAAACCCATGCTAAATTGCTCAAACCTCACATAAATTTTCAAACCACATAAATTTTCGTTTGGTTTCATCAAACCCATCCTAATTTCTTCAAACCCATGCTAATTTGCTCAAACCTCAGATAAATTTTCAAACCTCATAAAATTTCGTTCGGATTCATCAAACCCATCCTAATTTCATCAAACCCATCCTAATTTCTTCAAACCCATGCTAAATTGCTCAAACCTCAGGTAAATTTTCAAACCACATAAATTTTCGTTCGGTTTCATCAAACCCATCCTAATTTCTTCAAACCCATGCTAATTTGCTCAAACCTCAGATAAATTTTCAAACCTCATAAATTTTCGTTCGGATTCATCAAACCCATCCTAATTTCGTCAAACCCATGCTAATTTTGTCAAACCTCACATAAATTTTCAAACCTCACAAATTTTCGTTCGGTTTCATCAAACCCATCCTAATTTCTTCAAACCCATGCTAAATTGCTCAAACCTCACATAAATTTTCAAACCACATAAATTTTCGTTCGGTTTCATCAAACCCATCCTAATTTCATCAAACCCATCCTAATTTCTTCAAACCCATGCTAAATTGCTCAAACCTCAGGTAAATTTTCAAACCACATAAATTTTCGTTCGGTTTCATCAAACCCATCCTAATTTCGTCAAACCCATGCTAAATATGTCAAACCTCACATAAATTTTCAAACCTCACATAAATTTTCGTTCGGTTTCATCAAACCCATCCTACTTTCTTCAAACCCATGCTAAATTGCTCAAACCTCACATAAATTTTCAAACCACATAAATTTTCGTTCGGTTTCATCAAACCCATCCTAATTTCTTCAAACCCATGCTAATTTGCTCAAACCTCAGATAAATTTTCAAACCTCATAAATTTTCGTTCGGATTCATCAAACCCATCCTAATTTCATCAAACCCATCCTAATTTCTTCAAACCCATGCTAAATTGCTCAAACCTCACATAAATTTTCAAACCACATAAATTTTCGTTCGGTTTCATCAAACCCATCCTAATTTCATCAAACCCATCCTAATTTCTTCAAACCCATGCTAAATTGCTCAAACCTCAGGTAAATTTTCAAACCACATAAATTTTCGTTCGGTTTCATCAAACCCACCCTAATTTCGTCAAACCCATGCTAAATATGTCAAACCTCACATAAATTTTCGTTCGGTTTCATCAAACCCATCCTAATTTCTTCAAACCCATGCTAAATTGCTCAAACCTCACATAAATTTTCAAACCACATAAATTTTCGTTCGGTTTCATCAAACCCATCCTAATTTCATCAAACCCATCCTAATTTCTTCAAACCCATGCTAAATTGCTCAAACCTCAGGTAAATTTTCAAACCACATAAATTTTCGTTCGGTTTCATCAAACCCATCCTAATTTCGTCAAACCCATGCTAAATATGTCAAACCTCACATAAATTTTCAAACCTCACATAAATTTTCGTTCGGTTTCATCAAACCCATCCTAATTTCTTCAAACCCATGCTAAATTGCTCAAACCTCACATAAATTTTCAAACCACATAAATTTTCGTTCGGTTTCATCAAACCCATCCTAATTTCTTCAAACCCATGCTAATTTGCTCAAACCTCAGATAAATTTTCAAACCTCATAAATTTTCGTTCGGATTCATCAAACCCATCCTAATTTCATCAAACCCATCCTAATTTCTTCAAACCCATGCTAAATTGCTCAAACCTCACATAAATTTTCAAACCACATAAATTTTCGTTCGGTTTCATCAAACCCATCCTAATTTCATCAAACCCATCCTAATTTCTTCAAACCCATGCTAAATTGCTCAAACCTCAGGTAAATTTTCAAACCACATAAATTTTCGTTCGGTTTCATCAAACCCATCCTAATTTCGTCAAACCCATGCTAAATATGTCAAACCTCACATAAATTTTCAAACCTCACATAAATTTTCGTTCGGTTTCATCAAACCCATCCTAATTTCTTCAAACCCATGCTAAATTGCTCAAACCTCACATAAATTTTCAAACCACATAAATTTTCGTTCGGTTTCATCAAACCCATCCTAATTTCTTCAAACCCATGCTAATTTGCTCAAACCTCAGATAAATTTTCAAACCTCATAAATTTTCGTTCGGATTCATCAAACCCATCCTAATTTCATCAAACCCATCCTAATTTCTTCAAACCCATGCTAAATTGCTCAAACCTCAGGTAAATTTTCAAACCACATAAATTTTCGTTCGGTTTCATCAAACCCATCCTAATTTCGTCAAACCCATGCTAAATATGTCAAACCTCACATAAATTTTCAAACCACATAAATTTTCGTTCGGTTTCATCAAACCCATCCTAATTTCGTCAAACCCATGCTAAATATGTCAAACCTCACATAAATTTTCAAACCACATAAATTTTCGTTCGGTTTCATCAAACCATCCTAATTTCTTCAAACCCATGCTAATTTGCTCAAACCTCAGATACATTTTCAAACCTCATAAATTTTCGTTCGGATTCATCAAACCCATCCTAATTTCGTCAAAACCCATGCTAATTTTGTCAAACCTCACATAAATTTTCAAACCTCACATAAATTTTCGTTCGGTTTCATCAAACCCATCCTAATTTCTTCAAACCCATGCTAAATTGCTCAAACCTCACATAAATTTTCAAACCACATAAATTTTCGTTCGGTTTCATCAAACCCATCCTAATTTCATCAAACCCATCCTAATTTCTTCAAACCCATGCTAAATTGCTCAAACCTCAGGTAAATTTTCAAACCACATAAATTTTCGTTCGGTTTCATCAAACCCATCCTAATTTCGTCAAACCCATGCTAAATATGTCAAACCTCACATAAATTTTCAAACCTCACATAAATTTTCGTTCGGCTTCATCAAACCCATCCTAATTTCTTCAAACCCATGCTAAATTGCTCAAACCTCACATAAATTTTCAAACCACATAAATTTTCGTTCGGTTTCATCAAACCCATCCTAATTTCTTCAAACCCATGCTAATTTGCTCAAACCTCAGATAAATTTTCAAACCTCATAAATTTTCGTTCGGATTCATCAAACCCATCCTAATTTCATCAAACCCATCCTAATTTCTTCAAACCCATGCTAAATTGCTCAAACCTCAGGTAAATTTTCAAACCACATAAATTTTCGTTCGGTTTCATCAAACCCATCCTAATTTCGTCAAACCCATGCTAAATATGTCAAACCTCACATAAATTTTCAAACCTCACATAAATTTTCGTTCGGTTTCATCAAACCCATCCTAATTTCTTCAAACCCATGCTAATTTGCTCAAACCTCAGATAAATTTTCAAACCTCATAAATTTTCGTTCGGATTCATCAAACCCATCCTAATTTCATCAAACCCATCCTAATTTCTTCAAACCCATGCTAAATTGCTCAAACCTCAGGTAAATTTTCAAACCACATAAATTTTCGTTCGGTTTCATCAAACCCATCCTAATTTCGTCAAACCCATGCTAATTTTGTCAAACCTCACATAAATTTTCAAACCTCACATAAATTTTCGTTCGGTTTCATCAAACCCATCCTAATTTCTTCAAACCCATGCTAAATTGCTCAAACCTCACATAAATTTTCAAACCACATAAATTTTCGTTCGGTTTCATCAAACCCATCCTAATTTCATCAAACCCATCCTAATTTCTTCAAACCCATGCTAAATTGCTCAAACCTCAGGTAAATTTTCAAACCACATAAATTTTCGTTCGGTTTCATCAAACCCATCCTAATTTCGTCAAACCCATGCTAAATATGTCAAACCTCACATAAATTTTCAAACCTCACATAAATTTTCGTTCGGTTTCATCAAACCCATCCTAATTTCTTCAAACCCATGCTAAATTGCTCAAACCTCACATAAATTTTCAAACCACATAAATTTTCGTTTGGTTTCATCAAACCCATCCTAATTTCTTCAAACCCATGCTAATTTGCTCAAACCTCAGATAAATTTTCAAACCTCATAAAATTTCGTTCGGATTCATCAAACCCATCCTAATTTCATCAAACCCATCCTAATTTCTTCAAACCCATGCTAAATTGCTCAAACCTCAGGTAAATTTTCAAACCACATAAATTTTCGTTCGGTTTCATCAAACCCATCCTAATTTCGTCAAACCCATGCTAAATATGTCAAACCTCATATAAATTTTCAAACCACATAAATTTTCGTTCGGTTTCATCAAACCCATCCTAATTTCTTCAAACCCATGCTAATTTGCTCAAACCTCAGATAAATTTTCAAACCTCATAAATTTTCGTTCGGATTCATCAAACCCATCCTAATTTCGTCAAACCCATGCTAATTTTGTCAAACCTCACATAAATTTTCAAACCTCACATAAATTTTCGTTCGGTTTCATCAAACCCATCCTAATTTCTTCAAACCCATGCTAAATTGCTCAAACCTCACATAAATTTTCAAACCACATAAATTTTCGTTCGGTTTCATCAAACCCATCCTAATTTCATCAAACCCATCCTAATTTCTTCAAACCCATGCTAAATTGCTCAAACCTCAGGTAAATTTTCAAACCACATAAATTTTCGTTCGGTTTCATCAAACCCATCCTAATTTCGTCAAACCCATGCTAAATATGTCAAACCTCACATAAATTTTCAAACCTCACATAAATTTTCGTTCGGTTTCATCAAACCCATCCTACTTTCTTCAAACCCATGCTAAATTGCTCAAACCTCACATAAATTTTCAAACCACATAAATTTTCGTTCGGTTTCATCAAACCCATCCTAATTTCTTGAAACCCATGCTAATTTGCTCAAACCTCAGATAAATTTTCAAACCTCATAAATTTTCGTTCGGATTCATCAAACCCATCCTAATTTCATCAAACCCATCCTAATTTCTTCAAACCCATGCTAAATTGCTCAAACCTCACATAAATTTTCAAACCACATAAATTTTCGTTCGGTTTCATCAAACCCATCCTAATTTCATCAAACCCATCCTAATTTCTTCAAACCCATGCTAAATTGCTCAAACCTCAGGTAAATTTTCAAACCACATAAATTTTCGTTCGGTTTCATCAAACCCATCCTAATTTCGTCAAACCCATATTAAATATGTCAAACCTCACATAAATTTTCGTTCGGTTTCATCAAACCCATCCTAATTTCTTCAAACCCATGCTAAATTGCTCAAACCTCACATAAATTTTCAAACCACATAAATTTTCGTTCGGTTTCATCAAACCCATCCTAATTTCATCAAACCCATCCTAATTTCTTCAAACCCATGCTAAATTGCTCAAACCTCAGGTAAATTTTCAAACCACATAAATTTTCGTTCGGTTTCATCAAACCCATCCTAATTTCGTCAAACCCATGCTAAATATGTCAAACCTCACATAAATTTTCAAACCTCACATAAATTTTCGTTCGGTTTCATCAAACCCATCCTAATTTCTTCAAACCCATGCTAAATTGCTCAAACCTCACATAAATTTTCAAACCACATAAATTTTCGTTCGGTTTCATCAAACACATCCTAATTTCTTCAAACCCATGCTAATTTGCTCAAACCTCAGATAAATTTTCAAACCTCATAAATTTTCGTTCGGATTCATCAAACCCATCCTAATTTCATCAAACCCATCCTAATTTCTTCAAACCCATGCTAAATTGCTCAAACCTCACATAAATTTTCAAACCACATAAATTTTCGTTCGGTTTCATCAAACCCATCCTAATTTCATCAAACCCATCCTAATTTCTTCAAACCCATGCTAAATTGCTCAAACCTCAGGTAAATTTTCAAACCACATAAATTTTCGTTCGGTTTCATCAAACCCATCCTAATTTCGTCAAACCCATGCTAAATATGTCAAACCTCACATAAATTTTCAAACCTCACATAAATTTTCGTTCGGTTTCATCAAACCCATCCTAATTTCTTCAAACCCATGCTAAATTGCTCAAACCTCACATAAATTTTCAAACCACATAAATTTTCGTTCGGTTTCATCAAACCCATCCTAATTTCTTCAAACCCATGCTAATTTGCTCAAACCTCAGATAAATTTTCAAACCTCATAAATTTTCGTTCGGATTCATCAAACCCATCCTAATTTCATCAAACCCATCCTAATTTCTTCAAACCCATGCTAAATTGCTCAAACCTCAGGTAAATTTTCAAACCACATAAATTTTCGTTCGGTTTCATCAAACCCATCCTAATTTCGTCAAACCCATGCTAAATATGTCAAACCTCACATAAATTTTCAAACCACATAAATTTTCGTTCGGTTTCATCAAACCCATCCTAATTTCTTCAAACCCATGCTAATTTGCTCAAACCTCAGATAAATTTTCAAACCTCATAAATTTTCGTTCGGATTCATCAAACCCATCCTAATTTCGTCAAACCCATGCTAATTTTGTCAAACCTCACATAAATTTTCAAACCTCACATAAATTTTCGTTCGGTTTCATCAAACCCATCCTAATTTCTTCAAACCCATGCTAAATTGCTCAAACCTCACATAAATTTTCAAACCACATAAATTTTCGTTCGGTTTCATCAAACCCATCCTAATTTCATCAAACCCATCCTAATTTCTTCAAACCCATGCTAAATTGCTCAAACCTCAGGTAAATTTTCAAACCACATAAATTTTCGTTCGGTTTCATCAAACCCATCCTAATTTCGTCAAACCCATGCTAAATATGTCAAACCTCACATAAATTTTCAAACCTCACATAAATTTTGGTTCGGTTTCATCAAACCCATCCTAATTTCTTCAAACCCATGCTAAATTGCTCAAACCTCACATAAATTTTCAAACCACATAAATTTTCGTTCGGTTTCATCAAACCCATCCTAATTTCTTCAAACCCATGCTAATTTGCTCAAACCTCAGATAAATTTTCAAACCTCATAAATTTTCGTTCGGATTCATCAAACCCATCCTAATTTCATCAAACCCATCCTAATTTCTTCAAACCCATGGTAAATTGCTCAAACCTCAGGTAAATTTTCAAACCACATAAATTTTCGTTCGGTTTCATCAAACCCATCCTAATTTCGTCAAACCCACGCTAAATATGTCAAACCTCACATAAATTTTCGTTCGGTTTCATCAAACCCATCCTAATTTCTTCAAACCCATGCTAAATTGCTCAAACCTCACATAAATTTTCAAACCACATAAATTTTCGTTCGGTTTCATCAAACCCATCCTAATTTCATCAAACCCATCCTAATTTCTTCAAACCCATGCTAAATTGCTCAAACCTCAGGTAAATTTTCAAACCACATAAATTTTCGTTCGGTTTCATCAAACCCATCCTAATTTCGTCAAACCCATGCTAAATATGTCAAACCTCACATAAATTTTCAAACCTCACATAAATTTTCGTTCGGTTTCATCAAACCCATCCTAATTTCTTCAAACCCATGCTAAATTGCTCAAACCTCACATAAATTTTCAAACCACATAAATTTTCGTTCGGTTTCATCAAACCCATCCTAATTTCTTCAAACCCATGCTAATTTGCTCAAACCTCAGATAAATTTTCAAACCTCATAAATTTTCGTTCGGATTCATCAAACCCATCCTAATTTCATCAAACCCATCCTAATTTCTTCAAACCCATGCTAAATTGCTCAAACCTCACATAAATTTTCAAACCACATAAATTTTCGTTCGGTTTCATCAAACCCATCCTAATTTCATCAAACCCATCCTAATTTCTTCAAACCCATGCTAAATTGCTCAAACCTCAGGTAAATTTTCAAACCACATAAATTTTCGTTCGGTTTCATCAAACCCATCCTAATTTCGTCAAACCCATGCTAAATATGTCAAACCTCACATAAATTTTCGTTCGGTTTCATCAAACCCATCCTAATTTCTTCAAACCCATGCTAAATTGCTCAAACCTCACATAAATTTTCAAACCACATAAATTTTCGTTCGGTTTCATCAAACCCATCCTAATTTCATCAAACCCATCCTAATTTCTTCAAACCCATTCTAAATTGCTCAAACCTCAGGTAAATTTTCAAACCACATAAATTTTCGTTCGGTTTCATCAAACCCATCCTAATTTCGTCAAACCCATGCTAAATATGTCAAACCTCACATAAATTTTCAAACCTCACATAAATTTTCGTTCGGTTTCATCAAACCCATCCTAATTTCTTCAAACCCATGCTAAATTGCTCAAACCTCACATAAATTTTCAAACCACATAAATTTTCGTTCGGTTTCATCAAACCCATCCTAATTTCTTCAAACCCATGCTAATTTGCTCAAACCTCAGATAAATTTTCAAACCTCATAAATTTTCGTTCGGATTCATCAAACCCATCCTAATTTCATCAAACCCATCCTAATTTCTTCAAACCCATGCTAAATTGCTCAAACCTCAGGTAAATTTTCAAACCACATAAATTTTCGTTCGGTTTCATCAAACCCATCCTAATTTCGTCAAACCCATGCTAAATATGTCAAACCTCACATAAATTTTCAAACCACATAAATTTTCGTTCGGTTTCATCAAACCCATCCTAATTTCTTCAAACCCATGCTAATTTGCTCAAACCTCAGATAAATTTTCAAACCTCATAAATTTTCGTTCGGATTCATCAAACCCATCCTAATTTCGTCAAACCCATGCTAATTTTGTCAAACCTCACATAAATTTTCAAACCTCACATAAATTTTCGTTCGGTTTCATCAAACCCATCCTAATTTCTTCAAACCCATGCTAAATTGCTCAAACCTCACATAAATTTTCAAACCACATAAATTTTCGTTCGGTTTCATCAAACCCATCCTAATTTCATCAAACCCATCCTAATTTCTTCAAACCCATGCTAAATTGCTCAAACCTCAGGTAAATTTTCAAACCACATAAATTTTCGTTCGGTTTCATCAAACCCATCCTAATTTCGTCAAACCCATGCTAAATATGTCAAACCTCACATAAATTTTCAAACCTCACATAAATTTTGGTTCGGTTTCATCAAACCCATCCTAATTTCTTCAAACCCATGCTAAATTGCTCAAACCTCACATAAATTTTCAAACCACATAAATTTTCGTTCGGTTTCATCAAACCCATCCTAATTTCTTCAAACCCATGCTAATTTGCTCAAACCTCAGATAAATTTTCAAACCTCATAAATTTTCGTTCGGATTCATCAAACCCATCCTAATTTCATCAAACCCATCCTAATTTCTTCAAACCCATGCTAAATTGCTCAAACCTCAGGTAAATTTTCAAACCACATAAATTTTCGTTCGGTTTCATCAAACCCATCCTAATTTCGTCAAACCCATGCTAAATATGTCAAACCTCACATAAATTTTCGTTCGGTTTCATCAAACCCATCCTAATTTCTTCAAACCCATGCTAAATTGCTCAAACCTCACATAAATTTTCAAACCACATAAATTTTCGTTCGGTTTCATCAAACCCATCCTAATTTCATCAAACCCATCCTAATTTCTTCAAACCCATGCTAAATTGCCCAAACCTCAGGTAAATTTTCAAACCACATAAATTTTCGTTCGGTTTCATCAAACCCATCCTAATTTCGTCAAACCCATGCTAAATATGTCAAACCTCACATAAATTTTCGTTCGGTTTCATCAAACCCATCCTAATTTCTTCAAACCCATGCTAAATTGCTGAAACCTCACATAAATTTTCAAACCACATAAATTTTCGTTCGGTTTCATCAAACCCATCCTAATTTCATCAAACCCATCCTAATTTCTTCAAACCCATGCTAAATTGCTCAAACCTCAGGTAAATTTTCAAACCACATAAATTTTCGTTCGGTTTCATCAAACCCATCCTAATTTCGTCAAACCCATGCTAAATATGTCAAACCTCACATAAATTTTCAAACCTCACATAAATTTTCGTTCGGTTTCATCAAACCCATCCTAATTTCTTCAAACCCATGCTAAATTGCTCAAACCTCACATAAATTTTCAAACCACATAAATTTTCGTTCGGTTTCATCAAACCCATCCTAATTTCATCAAACCCATCCTAATTTCTTCAAACCCATGCTAAATTGCTCAAACCTCAGGTAAATTTTCAAACCACATAAATTTTCGTTCGGTTTCATCAAACCCATCCTAATTTCGTCAAACCCATGCTAAATATGTCAAACCTCACATAAATTTTCGTTCGGTTTCATCAAACCCATCCTAATTTCTTCAAACCCATGCTAAATTGCTCAAACCTCACATAAATTTTCAAACCACATAAATTTTCGTTCGGTTTCATCAAACCCATCCTAATTTCATCAAACCCATCCTAATTTCTTCAAACCCATGCTAAATTGCTCAAACCTCAGGTAAATTTTCAAACCACATAAATTTTCGTTCGGTTTCATCAAACCCATCCTAATTTCGTCAAACCCATGCTAAATATGTCAAACCTCACATAAATTTTCAAACCTCACATAAATTTTCGTTCGCTTTCATCAAACCCATCCTAATTTCTTCAAACCCATGCTAAATTGCTCAAACCTCACATAAATTTTCAAACCACATAAATTTTCGTTCGGTTTCATCAAACCCATCCTAATTTCTTCAAACCCATGCTAACTTGCTCAAACCTCAGATAAATTTTCAAACCTCATAAATTTTCGTTCGGATTCATCAAACCCATCCTAATTTCATCAAACCCATCCTAATTTCTTCAAACCCATGCTAAATTGCTCAAACCTCACATAAATTTTCAAACCACATAAATTTTCGTTCGGTTTCATCAAACCCATCCTAATTTCATCAAACCCATCCTAATTTCTTCAAACCCATGCTAAATTGCTCAAACCTCAGGTAAATTTTCAAACCACATAAATTTTCGTTCGGTTTCATCAAACCCATCCTAATTTCGTCAAACCCATGCTAAATATGTCAAACCTCACATAAATTTTCGTTCGGTTTCATCAAACCCATCCTAATTTCTTCAAACCCATGCTAAATTGCTCAAACCTCACATAAATTTTCAAACCACATAAATTTTCGTTCGGTTTCATCAAACCCATCCTAATTTCATCAAACCCATCCTAATTTCTTCAAACCCATGCTAAATTGCTCAAACCTCAGGTAAATTTTCAAACCACATAAATTTTCGTTCGGTTTCATCAAACCCATCCTAATTTCGTCAAACCCATGCTAAATATGTCAAACCTCACATAAATTTTCAAACCTCACATAAATTTTCGTTCGGTTTCATCAAACCCATCCTAATTTCTTCAAACCCATGCTAAATTGCTCAAACCTCACATAAATTTTCAAACCACATAAATTTTCGTTCGGTTTCATCAAACCCATCCTAATTTCATCAAACCCATCCTAATTTCTTCAAACCCATGCTAAATTGCTCAAACCTCAGGTAAATTTTCAAACCACATAAATTTTCGTTCGGTTTCATCAAACCCATCCTAATTTCGTCAAACCCATGCTAAATATGTCAAACCTCACATAAATTTTCGTTCGGTTTCATCAAACCCATCCTAATTTCTTCAAACCCATGCTAAATTGCTCAAACCTCACATAAATTTTCAAACCACATAAATTTTCGTTCGGTTTCATCAAACCCATCCTAATTTCATCAAACCCATCCTAATTTCTTCAAACCCATGCTAAATTGCTCAAACCTCAGGTAAATTTTCAAACCACATAAATTTTCGTTCGGTTTCATCAAACCCATCCTAATTTCGTCAAACCCATGCTAAATATGTCAAACCTCACATAAATTTTCAAACCTCACATAAATTTTCGTTCGGTTTCATCAAACCCATCCTAATTTCTTCAAACCCATGCTAAATTGCTCAAACCTCACATAAATTTTCAAACCACATAAATTTTCGTTCGGTTTCATCAAACCCATCCTAATTTCATCAAACCCATCCTAATTTCTTCAAACCCATGCTAAATTGCTCAAACCTCAGGTAAATTTTCAAACCACATAAATTTTCGTTCGGTTTCATCAAACCCATCCTAATTTCGTCAAACCCATGCTAAATATGTCAAACCTCACATAAATTTTCAAACCACATAAATTTTCGTTCGGTTTCATCAAACCCATCCTAATTTCTTCAAACCCATGCTAATTTGCTCAAACCTCAGATAAATTTTCAAACCTCATAAATTTTCGTTCGGATTCATCAAACCCATCCTAATTTCATCAAACCCATCCTAATTTCTTCAAACCCATGCTAATTTGCTCAAACC